>CAJHQP010001656.1:0-107409 GCA_905132765.1 Moricandia arvensis
TTTGAATTCAAACTGATTTCCTTGACTTCTTAGAGGTTCTCAACATCCATATTAGTCTCCATAATTTATTCCTTGCCTCTCAAGTCAGGGTAGGTAAAGTGGTAGCTTGCGGAGCAAGTCTGTACAAACAGAACCAAATTGGATTCTCTTGATGAACTTATCCTTGGATCATCAACCAGCTTCTTCTTCTGGTCATCCTTTTATTTATTTCAAGATTGATCTTGAGCTTTCTGAAAGAGAGATTTCGCGAAGAAACAAGCACAAGTTATGACCAACCTGGCTCTGATTCCATGAAAGTTTTAAGAAATGAACTAGATATAGAGAGAATGAAGAGCTTCGAGAGAGATTAGAGAGGTTAATGCTTTACGAACCAAGAATCGAAAAATGATAAAGGAGAGAATACACTCCATAAGTTTATTGCTTGTTGATGGTTTACAAATATATAGGGAAGGAGATACAAGAGTTTAACGGATAGAAAGAGTAAAGAGTATGAGGTCAGCTTGACCGGAGGAGCGCCAAGTTCTGTTGAACAAAGGTTATAATATGATAGATGAAGGCTTATGAAGAGGAGAGGAAATGGTTTAGAGCTGTCCGTACAATGTCCGTACAACTAGGCCGTACAGGCCGTACAACTTGGGCAAACCAATTAACCGTGGACGAGAAGTTACTCGGGTAAGAGTAACTCGACTCAGAGTTACTCTTACTAGTTACCAAGCGGATCAAGCTTGACTGAGAGGATAAGGTGCGCGTTTGACAGGCTGGCTCGTGCTGGAAGAGCATCTGGTCAAGATGCCAAAGGAATCTCGCGTGTGAGGCTTTCCAGCCACAAGAATGCAAACGGGATGCTCCTAGTCTTTGACTCCACACGCCTGTTGAAAAAGCTTATCCATAACCTTATCATGTATCTGTTGTAGGCCTTTCCCCTTCCTCTATATATTTGTAAACCTTGTTCATTAATATGATATCGAGAATCCTTTAGTCTCTCTTAGTCTCTTTTCTTAGTCTCTCTCAATGGATCGAAGTCTCTCATTTCAAGTCTTCTTCTTTCTAGTCTAAATCGTGTTCTAAGTCTCTCATTCTCACTTTCTACACCCAGATTCTCTCAAACTTTCATGGTATCAGAGCCAGGTTCACTTGAATCTGGGTTCGTTTGATCTCGTTTTTTCAAAGTCTCATCCTTTTGCTCCGTTAAGTTCAAGTTTCTTTCTTTTGGTTTCAAAATGGAGAACATGAAGACTACTGTCATTCCGGTAACTCTCAAAGGTGGAAACTACCTTCTTTGGTCTCGTGTGGTGAAGACAGCCTTGGGAAGTAAGGGCCTTTGGAACCATGTCCTTGAAGACGAAGCTCCAAAGCTCATTACTCAGGAAGGCGACAAAGAAGTGGTGGTTTGTGATTAACTGAAGTGGATCCAGGAGGATAATATGGTGATGTCTATCTTCCAGAGCTCACTGGATCCGTCGATCTTGGAGGCCTTCAGCTACTTGAGAAGGCTAAAGATCTATCGGATACACTCCAACAGATTTATGGAAACATCTCAAACCTTACTCGAGTGTTTGAGATCAAGAGGGCCATCAATAACCTTGCTCAAGAAGATATGGAGTTTAATAAACATTTGGGAAAGTTTCGAGCTTTATGGTCAGAGCTTGAGATGCTAAGGCCAAGCACCACAGATCCAGATGAGTTGAATGAGAGGCGTGAGCAAGACAAGGTCTTTGGGCTCTTGCTCACCCTCAACGCTACCTACAATGATCTGATCAAACATATCCTTAGATCAGAGAAGCTCCCCACCCTTGAAGAAGTTTGTGCTCAAATCCAGGATGAACAAGGGTCCTTGGGGCTGTTTGGAGGAAAAGGGGAGCTCACTCTTGCCAACCAAGCCGAGGTGCCTCAAGCTAACAAGGTCCACAAGTATGAAGATAGGAGGTTTGCATGGAACTTTGAAGACAAGAGGTTCAATGGAAACTGTGATCATTGCAAGAGGCATGGTCATAAGAAGAGCCAATGTTGGATACTTCATCCTCACCTCAAGCCGGCCAAGTTTATGAAGGAGAGGAAAGGAAGAGCCAATGTGACCTATGGAACGGGTGATCAATCGGGTGCTGGAACTTCAACCAAGGCGAATGAGACAGAAGGTCGTGAAGGTGGTGAGAGTAAGACCCTGGTGACATACACTGCCCATCAGCCACGCCTCAATGAGCATGACTTCATCCGCCGTTTTGAGATGGATGCTCTCATCAAAAAGCTCAGATTAGTGATACTAGTCTTATTAGAGATATAGAAACGGCTAATGAACATGTGATGATAGCAAATGGAGATAGGATACCAATAAGAGGTGTAAGAAAGCTTAAATTGTTTAACAGAGAATCTAGAGCCTTTTATATGCTTAAGTTTACTTCAAACTTACTCTCTGTCAAGAAGTGTACCAAGAATATGCATTGCAATGTTATATTCATTCCTAATGATGTGAAGTTTCAGGATATTGAGAGTAGCCGATTGATTGGGCAAGGAGTAACCACAGGAGATCTTTACATGCTTGAAGAGCTTAGTTATGTGCCTGATCATATATGCTCATTTACCTCTATTTCTGCTTCTGTTTTGAATAAGAATGCTTTGTGGCATGCTAGACTAGGACATCCTCATGTTAGAGCTTTAAACTTAATGGTTCCAGGTGTTATGTTTGAGAATAATGATTGTGAAGCTTGTATTTTAGGCAAGCATTGTAAGCCTATGTTTCATAAATCATCAACCATCTATGAGCATTGTTTTGATTTGATTCACTCTAATGTTTGGACCGCACCATGTTTATCTAGAGAGAATCATAAGTATTTTGTAACATTCATAGATGAGAAGTCTAAATACACATGGATAACCTTGATTCCTTCTAAAGATAGGGTGCTTGATGCATTTAGAAATTTTCAAAACTATGTGACTAACCAGTTTAATGCCAAGTTGAATTTTTTTAGATCAGATAATGGAGGGGAATACACTAGTCAAGCCTTCAAGCAACAGCTATCTCAACATGGAATCCTTCATCAGACGAGTTGCCCTTACACACCTCAACAAAATGGAGTGGCCGAGAGAAAGAACAGACACCTCATGGAGGTTGCAAGGTCGATGATGTTCCAAGCCAATGTTCCCAAGAGATTCTGGAGTGATGCAGTGTCCACGGCTTGTTACCTGATTAAAAGAACACTAACCAGGATCTTAGAAGACAAGTCACCATTCGAGGTCTTAAACAGGTATAGACCAACCTTGGATCACTTTCGAGTCTTTGGTTATCTATGCTTTGTGTTAGGACCAGGAGAGTTGAGGAATAAGCTCGATGCAAAGAGTACAAAGGGGATGTTCATAGGGTATTCACCAACTCAAAAGGGGTACAAGTGCTATGATCCGTTCACAAGGAGGGTGCTGGTGTCAAGGGAAGTGAAGTTTGTTGAAGAAAGGGGGTATTATGAAGAGAAGAACCAAGCAGAATTGAAGGATCTTGGATCAGATAAGGCGGCCAACTTAAGGATAATCCTGGAGAGTCTTGGGATTAATCTCTCTCAAGAGCCACAAAATGGAGGAGGACAACCTCAAGGTCCCCCCAATCCAAATGAAGAAGGTCAGGCTCCCCACTTCGACCATGAGGGGGGAATTGAACATGAAGAAAATACTCAAGAAGAAGGAGAACACTCAGGTTCTCATGATCAAAGTGTGGAGAAACAAGAGCAGGAAGAAGGACAAGGGTAAGTGAATGAGGAAGAAGGACAAGATCAAGAGCCGGCAGTAGAATAACAAGAGCAATAACTGAGGAGAAGGACTAGGATCAGAAACCCTCCGACTAATTGGACTAACACCAAAGTGTACTACAATGCACAGGCAGTAGAACACCCATCTCAAGTTTCAAGCTCTCTTGCTCACTACCCTGATGATCATTGTGTGCTGATGGTTAACCTGGATCAAAGTTACATCCCAAAGTCGTATGATGAAGCTATGAAGGATAAGGAATGGAAGGAGTCGGTTGGTTCTGAAGCAAATGCCATGATCAAGAATGATACTTGGTATGAAAGTGAACTTCCAAAAGGAAAGAAGGCAGTGTCTAGTAGATGGATCTTCACTATCAAGTATCTTGCAAATGGGAAGATAGATAGGAAGAAAACCAGACTTGTTGCGAGGGGTTTTACTCAAACATATGGTGAAGACTACTTAGACACCTTTGCTTCGGTTGCAAAGCTTCATACCATCATAATAGTGTTGTCAATTGCTGTTAATCTAAGATGGGGGCTATGGCAGATGGATGTGAAGAATGCTTTTTTTCAAGGAGAACTTGAAGATGAGGTGTATATGTATCCACCACCGGGTCTTGAACACTTGGTAAAGAAAGGGAATTTCCTGAGGCTGAAGAAGGCTATATACGGTCTTAAGCAATCACCAAGAGTATGGTACAACAAACTGAGTACAACCTTGAATGGAAGAGGCTTCAAGAGATCCGAGCTCGACCATACCCTCTTCACCCTCACATCTTCCTCAGGTATCATTGTTATTCTAGTATATGTTGATGATATCATCATTACTGGAAGTGACAAGGAAGGTATACAAGCTACCAAAGATTACTTGAATCTGTATTTGAAATTAAAGACTTGGGAGAGATGAAATACTTTCTCGGAATAGAGTTGTGCAGATCCAGGGAAGGTTTATTTCTATCCCAAAGAAAGTATACACTTGATCTTTTGAAGGATGCAGGTATACAAGAAGGAAAGACAGCCAAAACACCCTTGGAGGAAGGATATAAAGTACCACGAGAGGGGGAGATAGAAGACAGTCCACTCTTTCAAGATGCCAAGCTTTATAGAAAGCTTGTTGGTAAGTTAATCTGTTTGACAATCACAAGACCTGATATATGCTTTGCTGTGAATCAGGTAAGTCAACACATGCAAGGACCTAAGGAGCATCATTGGAACATGGTGAACCGGCTACTCATGTATATGAATGGAACATCAAGCCAAGGAGTTTGGATGGGGTGCAATGAGAGCACGAAAGTGGTTGGATATTGTGATGCAGACTGGGCTGGAGATAGGATGGATAGGAAGTCTACCACCGACTATTGCACCTTCAATTGTGGAAACCTTGTTACCAGGAAGAGTAAGAAGCAAAAAGTGGTGTCCTGTTCCAGTGCTAAAGCCGAGTATAGAGCCATGTTAAAGCTTACCAATTAGTTGGTTTGGATAAAGGGTATACTGAAGCACTTGGGGATTGATCAAGATACACCCATGACTATACACTGTGACAATCAAGCAGCTATACACATTGCCTCCAACTCAGTGTTCCACGAGAGGACAAAGCATATTGAAGTTGACTGCCATAAGGTGAGGAAAATGATAGTATCCGGAGACATCTTGCCATGCTACAACCGGAGTGAAGATCAGCTAGCTGATGTGTTCACCAAAGCAGCTAGGCAGAAGACCATTTAGTCCATCCACACTCGTCTTAGACTCATCGATCTTACCAGAAAGAACTGATCCCCTCGCCATGGGGTCTTTACTCTTTTCCTTGTTAAGGTTTTATCCCTAAGGAGGGTTTTCTTTGGAAAGGTTTTTAATGAGGAAGATCTCATGGCATTCCAACTTGACTTGTTCCACATGGTCAAGCTTGAGGGGGAGTGTTGAACAAAGGTTATAATATGATAGAGGAAGGCTTATGAAGAAGAGAGGAAATAGATTAGAGCTGTCCGTACAATGTCCGTACAACTAGGCCGTATAGGCCGTACTACTTGGGCGAACCAGTTTACCGTGGACGAGAAGTTACCCGGGTAAGAGTAACTCGACCCAGAGTTACTCTTACTAGTTACCAAGCTGATCAAGCTTGACTGAGAGGATAAGGCGCGCGTTTGACAGGCTGGCTCGTGCTGGAAAAGCATCTGGTCAAGATGCCAAAGGAATGTCGCGTGTGAAGCTTTCCAGCCACAAGAATTCAAACGGGATACTCCTGGTGTTTGACTCCACACGCCTGTCGAAAAAGCTTATCATGTATCCGTTGTAGGGCTTTCCCCTTCCTCTATATATTTGTAAACCTTGTTCATTAATATGATATCGAGAATCCTTTAGTCTCTCTTAGTCTCTCTCAATGTATCAAAGTCTCTCATATCTAGTCTTCTTCTTTCTAGTCTAAATCGTGTTCTAAGTCTCTCATTCTCACTCTCTACACTCAGATTCTCTCAAAATTTCAAGTTCAAACTTGTGGACAAGGTGCCTCGCACGTTTTATACCAAGAGCATCTTGATTAGATGCTCTTGCTCCTTTCCAGCTAGCACCAGCTCTCCAAAGACGCGCCAACCTTATCCTCTTGGTTCGAACCAAGTAAAGACCAAACCTTCTCCCTTATCCAGAAGCTTTCCTTCTTCTTTCACTCGTTCATTTACCTTTCACCACACGGTAACTCCAAATGTACGGACCAGGCATGTCCGTACACTTTCGCCCTATTTTTTCTTATCCTCAATAAGTGAAGTTAGGGTGATCTGAAGTGGTTTTGGTCGGGTGGTCCGTACACCGGCCGTACAGTTCGTACACCGGTCGTACCGTCCGTACCATTGCCCTATTTTTTCACCATCTCCTTTTCTCTCCAAATCTTCACACAAGCATCCTCTAATCCTCCTTAACATTATTTCACATTTCAACACGGATCATGAAGCTTCAAACCGTCCAATCTTGTTCCTTTAAGAGGTCTTGAGCTTGAGGGGGAGTGTTGATGATGCAACCATGACTAAACCAATAGCTGAACTAGAGATGAATGAGAGTGACACTGAAGAGGAGCTAGATGAGCTGAACCAGATTGATACTCAAGGCGTGATGGGACTAGCTGATGATGATAAATTTCGACCCAATCTTTCACATGGATCAGATGCATCTTACTAAGCCAAAACCAATCAAGACAAGGATCCATTCTACTTGTCTAATGGCCCAATTACTAGATCACAAACCAGAAGACTGAAGAAATCAATTGCTGCTTTGGTTTACTCTGAACCAGACCCAAACCAACTTGGAAATCAAGCCAAGGAACATAGCCAACTTTTCACTTATTCAGTCTTTGGACTTGTCTTAAGTTTTATCACTCTTTTATTTTCGAGATTTTTACAAGTTTTAGGACCTTTCAACTTCTATTTCTGCTACTTAAACTCTTGAGAACTCTCTGAAAAAGTATTCACTTTTTTTATCAAAATTTTCTCTAAATCTGTGAATCCTTTGTTCATCTTTGAACACTGATTGCTAAGAGTTCATTCTCTGATTGCAAAACTCGTCTTTGATCTAAACAGAGTTCATTCTCTTGATCTTAGACTCATCTACACGAGATCTGATCAGTCCATAGATCATTTCTGAAGTCCATCAAATCAATCCATCCATCATCATCAAAAACAACCCAGATCTCTCTCAAAACCATCAGATCTTCCTTCAAAAGAATCAGGGACAAAGGATCTCGTCCTAAGGGGTCCATCAAGTGGTATCAGAGCAGATTTGAAGGCTCTTGATCTGGGGTTTGATTCTAAAACTTTTCCACTTCTTCTCTTTGTTTGGGAATCTGTTTTCTGTTCTCTGCAATTTTCTCTGCAATTTTCTCAGAAATCTCTTATCTTTCTATCTGTTGAATCTGCAAGAGGGCCAACCAGATCTAAAAAAAAAAAAAAAAAAAGAAAAACTGAGGAGAAATCCAGTCTGGCTGAGGAGAAATCCAGCCTGGCTGAGGAGAAATCCAGCCCTGGTGGTAAAGCCTCTTGCAAACAAAAATCTTGCAATCTGTCTATCTCTTTCTTCTGTTTTTGTGGTTGGGGTTTGTTCTCTGAAGTTTAATCTTTGTTTGTTGCTGAGCTACTGGATTCACAGAGAAAACTCACTGGAAAATACAAGAGAGAAACACTTGAGAGATTGGGAGGCTTTGGCTATTCATATCTGTGCTAATCTTTCTTGTTTAGTATCTTAACAGGAAGCCATGTCTGATGGGAGCCATGAACCAGATGAAACTGCTACTAATAACTTTAATAAATTGCAGATGGAAGCAATGATGTCTGAAATCATGAAGAGGATGAAAGCCAATAATCTTCTTAATGAAAATACTGATAATTTTTATGGTCAGGCTTCTCAGGCTAGAAAGGATGCTAGGAGCAAGAGGAGGGGCAAACGAGTTGCAACAGGAGAGAATGATGGTCGTGATTCCTCTTCAGGGAGAAGTACTGATGTTTCTAAATCAGTTAGAGCAGCTTCACTAACCAGAACCCACACCCACAGAGCACCCAGGCAGACACAAGACGACAGCCTTGGCAACCTCAAACTCAGAATACCATCTTTCAGTGGTACCAACGATCCTGATGCATATCTGGAGTGGGAGAAGAAGATGGAGCTGGTGTTTGATTGCCAGAATTATTCAGAGACTAAGAAAGTGAGACTGTCTGCTACTGAGTTCAATGGTTATGCTCTACACTGGTGGGATCAAATTGTTACAACCAG
The DNA here is from genome assembly GCA_905132765.1 of Moricandia arvensis. Taxonomy (NCBI): domain Eukaryota; kingdom Viridiplantae; phylum Streptophyta; class Magnoliopsida; order Brassicales; family Brassicaceae; genus Moricandia; species Moricandia arvensis. The sequence continues at coordinate 8,481 of CAJHQP010001656.1, forward strand.
GAGGAGAACAGGAGAGCCACAAGTGTCTTCATGGTTTGAACTCAAAACTATTATGAAGAAACGTTTTGTTCCTGGTCATTACAGTAGGGAAGTTCATCAGAAGCTGAGAAGACTTACCCAAGGAAGCAGGAGTGTTGAGGATTACTATCAGGAGATGGAGATCTTGATGCTGAAAGCTGCTGTGAATGAAGATTCAGAGGCAACTATGGCACGATTTCTAGCTGGTCTCAACCGTGATGTTCAAGATAGATTGGAGTTGCAGGAGTATGTGGATATCTATGAGCTTTTACACAAGGCAATCCTCATTGAGCAGCAGATGAAGAGGAAACCGAATCCTAGAGGCTCTTATGGTAACACCACCAGACCAGCTTATGGTAAAGAAGAATAGGCGTTTGTGAAACCAAAAGAAGAACCAAAGGCGTCTGGCAGAAATGATCAAGGGAAAGCGCCAGCCACAAGAACCAGAGATGTGAAGTGCTTCAAGTGTCATGGATTTGGTCACTATGCCAGTGAGTGCACTAACAAGAAGGTCATGATCTTGCTTGAGAGTGGTGAACTAGTCTCTGAGGATGGGAAGGCTGAGGTTACTGATGAAGAAACTGTAGACTATCCAGTGCGTGGAGAGCTTCTGGTCACTAGAAGATCCTTGAAATTTCAGTCCAAGCCAGAGGAGCATGATCAAAGAGAGAACCTCTTTCACACTCGTTGCAATATTAATGATAAGGTTTGCAGCCTGATTATAGATGGTGGAAGCTGTACTAATGTGGCTAGTGAATCTCTTGTGGCAAAGCTTGGTCTGAAAACTGGAAAACATCCTAGACCTTACTTGCTTCAGTGGCTGAATGAAGATGGCGAGTTAAAGGTCACAGAACAAGTTATGGTTCCTATAACCATTGGGAGATATCAAGATGAGATAGTGTGTGATGTTCTGCCTATGGACTCTAGCCATATCCTCCTTGGAAGGCCTTGGCAGTATGATAAGCGAGCCATCCATGATGGGTTCACAAATCGCCATTCTTTCACCCATAGAGAGAAGAAGATTGTTCTGGCTCCCTTATCACCGCAGGAGGTTCATCAAGACCAAGTTCAACTCAAGCTCAGGAGACAAGAAGCTAAAGACAAAGAGAAATCACATGATGGAAAGAAAGACAAGGAGATTCACCTCATGGCCAAAAACAGTGAGGTTAAGAAAGCTATGTATCTCCAACAGTCAATGCTTTTGTTTGTCTTTAAAGGAGCACTAATGACCTCTTCTGACCATGAACCGGTGCTACCGAGTGAGTTTAAGTTTCTTTTGCAGGAGTTTGCTGATGTATTTCCAGAAGAGAGCCCCAATGGACTGCCACCAATCAGAGGGATTGAACATCAAATAGATCTTGTTCCTGGAGCTTCTCTTCCCAATCGGCCAGCTTATAGAACCAATCCTCAAGAGACTAAAGAACTACAGAGACAGGTTGATGAGTTGATGGAGAAAGGCCACATCAGAGAAAGCATGAGTCCATGTGCTGTTCCAGTACTCTTGGTGCCAAAGAAAGATGGAAGCTGGCGCATGTGTGTAGACTGCAGAGCCATCAACAATATCACTGTAAAGTACAGACATCCTATCCCTAGACTTGATGATATGTTAGATGAATTGCACGGGTCTTGTGTGTTCTCTAAAGTTGATTTAAAAAGTGGATATCATCAGATTAGGATGAAAGAAGGAGATGAGTGGAAAACTGCATTTAAAACCAAACATGGGTTGTATGAGTGGCTAGTTATGCCATTTGGCCTCACTAATGCACCTAGTACATTCATGAGGTTGATGAATCATGTTCTTAGAGCATTCATAGGTCACTTTGTTGTAGTTTATTTTGATGATATTCTGATCTACAGCAAGAGTTTGAATGAGCATGTGAATCATCTGAAAGCTGTTCTTGAAGTGCTTAGGAAAGAGTCTCTGTTTGCTAACTTTAAAAAGTGTACTTTTGGGACAGATCACCTTGTGTTTTTAGGCTTTGTTGTTACAGCCCAGGGAATCAAGGTTGATGAAGAGAAGGTGAAAGCAATCCAAGATTGGCCAAGTCCTAAGAGTGTGAGTGAAGTTAGAAGTTTCCATGGACTGGCTGGCTTCTACAGAAGGTTTGTCAAAGACTTTAGCACCATTGCAGCACCTCTCACTGAAGTTATCAAGAAGAACGTGGGTTTTAAATGGGAGAAGGCGCAAGAAGAAGCTTTTCAAAACCTGAAAGGGAAGTTGACTAATGCTCCCTTACTTGTTCTTCCTGATTTTTCTAAAACCTTTGAGATTGAATGTGATGCATCTGGTGTAGGAATTGGAGCAGTGCTGATGCAGGAGAAGAGGTCAATCGCCTATTTCAGTGAGAAACTTAGTGGAGCTATGCTGAACTATCCCACTTATGACAAGGAGCTCTATGCCTTGATCAAAGCTCTTGAAACCTGGCAGCACTATCTCTGGCCTAAAGAGTTTGTGATACACACTGATCATGAGTCTCTCAAACATCTAAAGGGTCAACACAAGCTGAACAAGCGCCATGCCAAATGGGTTGAGTTTCTTGAAACCTTTCCTTATGTTATCCATTACAAGCAAGGTAAAGAAAATGTGGTAGCTGATGCTTTGTCTAGAAGGTATACTTTGCTGTCTTCAATGGAAACTAAGTTGTTAGGTTTTGAACAAGTGAAAACTTACTATGCTGATGATCCTGATTTCAAAGAGTATTTTAAAAACAGTGAGATGCATTCCAGTGGCAAGTACTATCAAGCAGATGGGTTTCTATTCTTTGAAAACCGTTTGTGTGTGCCTAAATGTTCTTTGAGGGAATTGTATGTCAGGGAATCACATGGGGGAGGCCTGATGGGACACTTTGGTGTAGCTAAAACCCTCAACATCTTGAAAGAACATTTCTTCTGGCCAAGCATGAGAAAGGACGTGGAGAAGCATTGCAGCAGATGTATAGTTTGTACTCAAGCCAAAGCCAAAAACCGACCTCAAGGTTTGTACACTCCTCTTCCCATTCCTAATGCCCCATGGGTTGATCTTTCAATGGATTTTGTGATTGGATTGCCTAGAACTAGGAGAGGCAGAGATTCTATCTTTGTTGTTGTTGACAGGTTCTCTAAAATGGCTCACTTCATTGCTTGCAATAAGACTGATAGTGCTGTGAATGTTGCTGATCTTTTCTTTAGGGAAGTAGTGCGTTTACATGGAGTGCCTAGAACCATTGTGTCTGATAGAGATACCAAGTTCCTTAGCTACTTTTGGAAGACTCTCTGGTCTAGATTAGGAACTAAACTCTTGTTCTCAACTACTTGTCACCCACAAACTGATGGGCAAACTGAAGTAGTCAATAGGACTTTATCTGCTCTCTTAAGAACTGTGGTTAAGAAAAACATTAAGTCTTGGGAAGATTGCCTGCCACATGTTGAATTTGCTTACAATCATTCAGTGCATAGGGCTACAAAGTTCTCTCCCTTTCAGATTGTGTATGGTTTTAGTCCTTTGACCCCTCTGGATTTGTTGCCTTTACCTCTTAATGAGCAGACTAACCTTGATGGAAAGGCCAAGGCCGAGTATGTGGTTTCTTTGCATCAACAGGTTAAAAAGAACATTGAAGAAAGGACTAAAGAGTATGAGAAGCATGCCAACAAGAAGAGGCGTGAGTTGATACTAGAACCAGGAGATTTGGTGTCAATTTACTTGAGAAAGGATAGATTTCCTGCTGAAAGAAAGTCAAAACTCTTGCCAAGAACAGATGGACCCTTCAAAGTGTTGGAACGCATCAACAACAATGCCTACAAAATTGATCTTCAAGGTAAGTATGCTGTTAGCTCTACTTTCAATGTTGCTGACTTGATCCCTTTCTGTGCAGATGATTCGGATTTGAGGTCAAATCCTTTTAAAGGAGGAGGGGATGATGCAACCATGACTAAACCAATAGCTGAACTAGAGCTGAATGAGAGTGACACTGAAGAGGAGCTAGATGAGCTGAACCAGATTGATACTCAAGGCGTGATGGGACTAGCTGATGATGATAAATTTCGACCCAATCTTTCACATGGATCAGATGCATCTTACTCAGCCAAAACCAATCAAGACAAGGATCCATTCTACTTGTCTAATGGCCCAATTACTAGATCACAAACCAGAAGACTGAAGAAATCAATTGCTGCTTTGGTTTACTCTGAACCAGACCCAAACCAACTTGGAAATCAAGCCAAGGAACAGAGCCAACTTTTCACTTATTCAGTCTTTGGACTTGTCTAAGTTTTATCACTCTTTTATTTTCGAGATTTTTACAAGTTTTAGGACCTTTCAACTTCTATTTCTGCTACTTAAACTCTTGAGAACTCTCTGAAAAAGTATTCACTTTTTTTATCAAAATTTTCTCTAAATCTGTGAATCCTTTGTTCATCTTTGAACACTGATTGCTAAGAGTTCATTCTCTGATTGCAAAACTCGTCTTTGATCTAAACAGAGTTCATTCTCTTGATCTTAGACTCATCTACACGAGATCTGATCAGTCCATAGATCATTTCTGAAGTCCATCAAATCAATCCATCCATCATCATCAAAAACAACCCAGATCTCTCTCAAAACCATCAGATCTTCCTTCAAAAGAATCAGGGACAAAGGATCTCGTCCTAAGGGGTCCATCAGTTGAAGAGCTCAGTGATCCAGAGGAGTTCCGCAAGTAAGGGATTCAAGTGGCGTGTGAAGAACAACCACTCCTCACCATTTAGACAAGGGAGTAAACCTGAACTTATCTTTAAATACATTTATGTTAGGTTTATCTCTTGAGGGCTGATACACTTGTGGAATGATGTATCAGGTACTGGTTACTCTATCAAGGATGATCTGGTGTGTTCGAGCACTTGAACCTATCAGGAGGATAGGTGGAAGGGGGAGAGACTAAGATCAGGCTGAGTTGAAGAGTACCATGGCTTGAGCCTCACTGAAGATGATCAAGGTCGTTTCCTAGCTTCTCTAAGATGGCTGTGAAGTCAGTTGAGAGGGGGAGACCCAAACCGGGTCTATGAAGAGGTCAAGATGAAGGTTGATGAGTGTGCAAGGGATGTAGATCATTGCTGCACCAGTTAGGCCATGATCCAGAGTTCTTTGTGTCTACCACACTGGTTTAGACACAAAGAACTCAATGGCCAATCCCTAGGCCTTGAAGGAGCTTACTCTTTTCCTTATCAAGGATTTATCCCTAAGGAGGGTTTTCTTTGATAAGGTTTTTAATGAGGAGTGACATAAGGGTTCCAAGCTTGACTCAGGATCTTTAGAGTCAAGCTTGAGGGGGAGTGTTACACCTGAAGTGATAATCAATCACTAAAGGTTATTGAACAAAGAAGGACCAAACCTTTGTGGAAGTTCTGTCAAGAACTAAGGAGGGTCCAGAAGACAATGCTGAGCTAGAAAGAGGTCCAGGAAGGGTTTACAATGAAGGAAGAAGACTTGGGTAAAGTTTGGAGTGATTTGGTCGATGTGCAAAGTTAGGGCGGTCCGTACTGTACGGAGCAGGGCGACCCAAAAACTTCACATTCGACCTAATGAAGATGTTTTGGGTTTGTGAAAAAATAGGGCAAAAAGTGTACGGACCAAACCCTAATCCGTACACTCCCATGGTGGAACCTTGATGCACAAGGCAAGAAGAACTCTAGAACGAAGAAAGGAAGAAGAAAGGAAGAAGAAGGTATCTGGATGGCATCTTGAGGGGATCAGGCGTGATGCCCTTGCTACTTACTGTTTGTGGATAAGGAAGAGCCTTATCCAGACTGGAAAGGAAGAGCTGAATGTGGACTGGTCTCTGGACAGATACATGAGGCGTGTTGGTGCATTCTCAGCCATACTCTTCTCCCTTTAGCCAGCAAGTGACAGCCTGGTCTAAGCGTGTGAGCATTTCTGTCCAAGGAATTCAAATTAGGCGCCTATCTTTTGTTGACTTCACATGCTTGTTGATTTCTCTTGTAAACCCTATGTAATCCTCACTTCTCTATTTAAAGAGAGCATTGTGGAGTTAATAAGATAAGTAGAATAGGGGGTTTCCCATTTCCTCTTCACAAACTCTTAGTCTCTCTCTCTAGTCTCCCTAAATCTCTAAATCTCTGGTTCTCACTCTCATTTCGACCTAGACAAGCTCTCACCTTCCCATTGGGGTTTCTCTCACACATACAACCAGAACCTCTGAAAACTTTCATATTGCACCTTCATAGGAGGCAATCTGGTCACATGGAAAAGCAAGAAGCAAAAGGTGGTCTCATGCTCAAGTTCTGAAGCAGAGTATAGAGCCATGAGGAAACTGAAAAATGAGTTGGTATGGATCAAAGGACTTCTCAAATACTTGGGGATAGAGATCACTGCACAAATCACCATGCATTGCGACAACCATGCTGCTATCCATATAGCCTCAAACTCAGTATTTCATGAGAGAACTAAACACATTGAGGTGGACTGCAACAAAGTGAGATAAGTGTTAATCCAAGGAGTCATTCTGCCTTGCTATACAAGGAGTGAAGATCAATTAGCCGACATCTTCACCAAAGCTGCAAGTACTAGGGTGTGTGAGTCCATCTATCCCAAGCTTGGACTCATTGATATTACCCAGGCGTGATCCTCTTAGCCATGGAGCTTCTACTCTTTCTGTAGTATGTTTTTATCCCAATGGGTTTTGCATACTAAGGTTTTAATGAGGGAAGTCTTCCTGGTTTCCAAGCTTGATCAAATCTTATGGTCAAGCTTGAGGGGGAGTATTGACATGAAGACATTTAACAAGAAGAGATCAAGAGAGGAACATTTGGTCTAGTAAAAGGAAGTGATCCGTACAAGACTTGTGAAGCAAGTCTGTCCATACAACTCCTTGGCGCCCAAGCAACCAACTCTGACCTAGCTTGGCTTGGAAGACAAGGAGCTTAATTCAAATCGACCAAGAGGAATTCAAACTGGTTTGAATGGTCAAGATCCATTGGACAGCAGAAGCAAGTGGAGGATTTAAATATAGAAAAGATCACATGTTCCATTTAGGGGTCTATGCCTGTTGAGGACATGTCCCTTTCTCTTGGCCAGACCACCTTAGTTTATTCTTTTCTCTTTTGTCTTCCTTTGTCTATTTATGTAGTGCTCCAGAACCATTTTCAGATTAAGGAAATAAACTTCTTCTCTCTCTTATTCTCTCTATCGAGTAAACACTTACCATACTCTCCCTCCTTACTTTTTTCGGATCAAACTCACTCTCTCTCACCTGTTCTTCATTGTTCTTCACTCTGTTCATCATCAAACTTACACATACACACATGCTATGGGATGATTCATAGCTTCCCAGCTGAAGGTAACTGTTCTAACTCCATGTTGTTCATGTCCTTGCAGTGGCTTCTTTGAGCTTCATCAACAAGGTACAAGCATACATGCTATGGGCTGATTCATAGCTCCCCAACTCAATATAACTATTCTAACTCCATGCCTTGGGCTGATTCATAGTTTCCCCATGCTGAAGGTAACTTTTCTAACTCCATGCTGTTGATGTCCTTGCCGTGGCTTCTTTGAACTTCATCAACAAGGTACAAACATACATGCTATGGGCTGATTCATAGCTCCCCAACTGAAGATAACTGTTCTAACTCCAAGTTGTTGATGTCCTTGATGTGACTTCTTTGATGGCTTCTTTGAGCCTGTTTATGATGGCTTCTTTGAGCCGGTTTATGATCTGAGGTGAGGCAATAGACTGTTAGAATTGTGAAAGTATGAGGAGAATAGTTGAGTTTAGGTGAGATTTGGGTACAAAACAATGAAGAACAGAGTAAGAACAAGAGAATTAGTTTCTGGATAGTTTAGAGAGAGAGAGGAGAAAGAGTGACGAATGTGGAGATTGGGAGAGAGAAGGGAGATTATTCTCCTTAGTTTATTCATCTGCTTGAGTTTACATTATATAGAGACAAACCAGAGATTAATAAAAGAATAAACAAAGGAAATATCTTGCTGCTGGTTCAGGGGTGAAAGGGACAGGTCATGAACAACTCTTTGCTTAAGTACAACATGTGATTCCCATTCAAACTGATTCAGACTCTTGCCTCTTGTCAACCTGAACCCCCAACGTCAATATGGGTCCATAAGCAAGGGTTTGCCTCCCAAATTTCACATTCCTTGCCTTGCAAACCAAGCTAGATCATCTATGGTCAGCATGTACAGACAGAGTTAAAATACCCAACTAGATCACTTCTTCTTTTCTCTTTTGCTTCTTCTTCTTCTCCTCTTTGGTTCTTCATATAAATACTCCCCCTCAAGCTTGACCATTGGAAATGATCAAGCTTGGTAACATGAAGAACCTCCCTCATTAAAACCTTAGTGTGCAAAACGCAGTGGGATAAAAACACACTAAGCAAAAAGAGTAGAGGCCTTCATGCTACGAGAGTCAGTGAGATGTGAGGTCTATGACTCCCAACTTAGAGTGGATGAACTCACAGACTTTTGTGCTTGCTGCTTTGGTGAAAATGTCAGCTAGCTGGTCTTCACTTCGCGTGTAACAAGGTAGAATGATCTTCTGCTCCACAGCTTGTGTAACCTTATGGCAATCCACTTCAATGTGGTTGGTTCTCTCGTGGAAGACTGAGTTGCTTGCAATGTGTATGGCAGCTTGATTGTCACAATGCATAGTGATTGGTGATGTAGTCTCAATCTGCAAGTCTTTAAGCAGGCCCTTGATCCAAACCAACTCATTGTTAAGCTTCCTCATAGCTCTATATTCTGCCTCAGCACTTGAACATGATACAACCTTCTGCTTCTTGCTCTTCCAGGTCACTAGGTTGCGTCCAATGAATGTACAATAGCCAGTGGTTGATTTCCTATCATTCCTATCTCCTGCCCAATCAGAATCACAATACCCAACTATTTCAGTGCTTCCATTGCATCCCATCCAAACACCTTGACCCGGAGCTTCCTTTAGATACCTCATGATCCTCTCAACCATGTTCCAATGGTGAACCTTAGGAGCTTGCATATGCTGACTGACTTGGTTCACAACAAAGCATATGTTTGGTTTTGTGATAGTTAGATAGATGAGCTTTCCCACCATTCTTCTATACTTCTTGACATCTTCGAATGGTGTGTCTTCAAACTCCCCCTCACGCAACACTTTATAACAATCTTCAAGTGGAGTCTTGGCTGTTCTTCCTCCAAGGTTTCCTGCCTCAGTTAAAAGATCAAGTGTGTACTTCCTTTGGGATAGGAAGAGCCCCTCGTTAGAGCGGCATACTTCAATTCCAAGGAAGTACTTGAGTTCACCTAAATCCTTAATATCAAACACAGATTTGAGGAATACCTTGGTTTCTTGGATGCCCTCTTTGTCACTGCCTGCGATGATTATATCATCCACATAAATCAAGATGACCACAATGCCTCTTGGACCAGGAAGAGTGAATAGGGTGTGATCAGCTTCTGACTTCCTGAAGCCTCTTCTATTTAATGTAGTACTCAGCTTGTGATACCAAACTCTAGGTGATTGCAAACTCTTGGTGATTGCTTCAGTCCATAGATGGCTTTCTTGAGTCTTAGAACATTTCCAGGCTTGACCATGTGCTCTAGACCAGGAGGAGGAAGCATGTAGACCTCATCTTCTAGCTCTCCTTGAAGAAAAGCATTCTTGACATCCATCTGCCACAATTCCCACTCTAGATTTCTTGCAAGAGAGAGGATGACCCGAATGGTATGTAGTTTAGCCTATGGTGCAAATGTGTCCACATAATCCTCTCCATATGTCTTAGTGAAGCCTCTTCCCACCAGTCTAGTTTTGCACCTCTCCACTTTGCCATTTGCCAAATATTTGATTGTGAAGACCCACTTGCTTGAGACTGCCTTCTTGCCCTTTGGAAGTTCACTCTCATACCAAGTGTCATTTATTATCATGGCATTGGTCTCATTTCCAACAGACTCTTTCCATTCATCAAGCTCCATTGCTTATTCATAGGACCTTGGAACGTATCCTTGATCCAATCCACTGATGAATGCTTGATGTCAACTGGGAATTGCACAAATGCGCATACTACTGAAGTTGGATGAGCCACTGCCTGACTGTTGTAATAGACCCTTGTGTTCAGCCAGTTGGAGGGATCCGTCCTGATCCTTGTGCTTCTTCTTAGTGGTTGAACGTGGTCTTGTTCTTCCCCATGATATTTAGCAGTTTCAGTTGCTTGATCTTCTACACCATCCTGATCATGAACTTCTGAACCATGAAAGACTGAGTAGAATCTGAGTATAAACGGATAGAAACGAGTTTAAGAGAGACTAGAAGAGATTTGGAGACTAAAAGGTTGAGACTTTACTAAGAAATCATTTAGAGTATGAAGAACATGAAGAACACTTAGAGAGAATAAGAGAAACTCGAATATATTGCTTGATTGATTAATGGAGAAGGATAAACAAGCTTAACGGATACAAAGGGATAAGGTTTGAACTCAAGCATGTGAATTCAAGATCTTGGGCGCACCTGGTTTGAAATAAGCGGACCAGAGGCCTTACACGCTTGATGCCAATGGCATCTTGACTACATGCTCTTGGCCAGCCTGTCCATGCACGGAGTGAACCTTATCCATAAGGTTCAATGCATGTAGACACACGGAAGGAAGAAGGGAAGGAACCATATCCGCGCATGGTAACTCTTTCTGGTTTACCCGAAATGACTGTGGTCGACCCAAAGTAACTTTGGTCGACATAAGGGCTGTACGGAAACCTTGTATGGCCTTGTACGGACACCTTGTACGGCCTTATACGGACACCTTGTACGGCCTTGTACGGACACCTTGTACGGCCTTGTACAGACTTGTACGGACTTGTACGAACAATCCCATTTCTCTTCCTCTTCATTCCCTCAGTGTTTCCTCTCCTTTCTCTATAGATCATAATCACTTCTCTTATTTGGTTTAACACTCCCCATCAAGCTTGTCCATGTGAAACAAGTCAAGCTTGGAATGTCATGAGATCTTCCTCATTAAAAAACCTTGCCAAAGAAAATCCTCCTTAGGGATAAAACCTCAGCAAGGAAAAGAGTAAAGACCTCATGACGAGGGGATTAGTTGCACCTAGTAAGATCAATGAGTCCCAACCTCTGATGGATGAACTCAAGTGTCTTCTGGCTCGGAGCCTTGGTAAAAAAAAATCAGCCAACTGATCTTCACTCCGTGTGTAACAAGGTAAGATCACTCCTTGGACTATCATTTGCCTCACCTTGTGGCAATCGACTTCAATATGCTTGGTTCTCTCATGAAACACCGAGTTTGAAGCAATGTTGATGGCTGCTTGGTTGTCACAATGCATGGTCGTTGGTGTGGCCTGATCAATCTCCAATTGCTTTCGTATCCCTTTGATCCAAACTAGCTCATTAGTCAACTTCAACATAGCCCTATACTCAGCTTCATCACTCGAGCATGAAACCACTTTCTGCTACTTGCTCTTCCAAGTGACCAAGTTTCCCCCAATGAATGTACAGTAGCATGTGGTAGACTTCCTATCTGCTCAATCTCCTGCCCAGTCCACATCACAGTATCCTACCACCTCAGTGCTCTGGTTGCATCCCATCCACACTCCTTTATCAGGTGAGCCATTCAGGTACATCAGGATCCGGTTAACATGTTCCAATGATGCTCCTTTGGTCCTTGCATATGTTGACTTACCTGGTTCACAGCAAAGCATATATCAGGCCGTGTAATGGTCAAGTAAATCAACTTACCAACAAGCTTTCTGTAAAGCTTGGTATCTTCAAATGGTTGGCTATCCTCAAGCTCCCCCTCACGAGGAATCTTGTACCCATCTTCTAAGGGTGTCTTCACACTCTTTCCTCCAAGCCTACCTGCATCTTTCAAAAGATCAAGTGTAAATTTTCTTTGAGAAAGGAACAAACCTTCCTTGGATCAACATATCTCAATCCCAAGGAAGTATTTCATTTCTCCTAAGTCTTTGATCTCAAAAACCGACTTTTGAAAGTCTTTGGTTGATTGGATACCAACCTTGTCACTTCCTGTGATGATGAAATCAACAACATACACAAGAAGGACTACAATACCTGATGGAGTGGTCAAGGTGAAGAGGGTGTGGTCGAGTTCAGACTTCTTGAAGCCTTTCCAATTGAGAGTGGTGCTCAACTTGGTATACCAGGCTCTAGGAGACTTCTTTAGTCCATATATAGCCTTCTTCAGCCTCAAAACGTTTCCATCCTTAACCAAATGCTCAAGACCAGGAGGTGGAAGCATGTACACTTCATCTTCAAGTTCTCCTTGGAAAAAGGCATCTTCATATCCATTTTCCAAAGACCCCATTCTAAGTTTACTGCAAGGGAGAGTACTATCTGGATAGTATGAAGCTTGGCAACTAGGGCAAAGGTGTCAATGTAGTCCTCTCCATATGTTTGAGTGAAACCCCTTGCCACAAGTCTTGTTTTCTTCCTATCAATCTTTCCGTTTGCAAGATACTTGATAGTGAATATCCATCTACTGGTCACAGCCTTCTTTCCTTTTGGAAGTTTGCTCTCATACCAAGTATCATTCTTGATCATTGCCTCTGCTTCAGCTCCAACTGATTCCTTCCACTCTTTGTTTTGCATAGCTTCTTCATAGGATCTTGGTAACTGGCTCTCATCCAAACCGATCATAAAGGCAATATGCTCTTCCGGGTAATGAGTAAGTTTGCAAAAAGCTTGAGCAGGATGTGCACATTCTTGTGCATTGTAATATACCAGGCTGTTGATCCAGTTGGATGGAGGGTTCCTCACCCTTGTACTCCTTCTCAAGGTTTGAGCTTCTTCCGGTTGAGCCTCCTCGACCTCTTCTTCTTCTTGGTTCCCATTTCCAACTTCTCCATCATCTTGATCCACACCTTGATCATGTGTAGAACCTGATTCTTCATCATGATGCCCCTCCATATCAGGTTCCTTTCCCCCCTCATGGTCGAGGTGGGGTTCCTGACCATTATCATCGGCAGTGGGAAGACCTTCTTGTTGTTGTCCTTCTCCATACCTTGGATCCTTGGATAAGTTAATCCCAAGACTTTCTAATATGATCCTTAGGTTGGCTGCCTTATCAGAAGCCAAATATTTAAGATATACTTGGTTCTTCTCCTCATAGAACCCTCTTTCCTCTACAAACTTCACATCCCTTGACACTACCACCCTCCGAGTTGCCGGATCATAACACTTGTATCCCTTCTGAGTTGGTGAGTACCCAATAAACATTCCTTTTGTGCTTTTGGCTTCCAACTTGTTTCTTAGCTCTCTGGGTTTATGAACAAAGCAGAGACAACCAAAGGCCCTGAGATGATCTAAAGCTGGACTATGCTTGTTCGGAACCTCAAAGGGTGATTGATCTTCAAGGACCTTGGTTGGGGTTCGGTTGATCAGGTAACAAGCAGTAGCCACAACATCACTCCAAAACCTCTTTGGCACATTAGCTTGGAACATCATGGACCTAGCAACTTCCATAAGGTGTCGGTTCTTCCTCTCAGCAACTCCATTCTGTTGAGGAGTGTAAGGACAGCTCGTTTGGTGTAGGATACCATGCTGGGATAGGTGTTGCTTGAAGACTTGACTCGTGTACTCCCCACCATTATCTGATCTAAAAAATTTCAGCTTAGCATTGAAATGGTTAGTCACATATGTTTGAAAATTTCTAAATTCATCAAGCACCCTATACTTAGATGGAATCAAGGTTATCCAAATGTATTTACACTTCTCATCTATGAATGTGACAATATAGTTATGGTTCTCTCTACACAAGCAAGGTGCAGTCCAAACATCCAAGTGAATTAAATCAAAGCAGTGATCATAGATAGTTAAAGACTTTTTAAACATAATTTTACAATGCTTGCCTAAGATACAAGCTTCACAATCATTATTCTCAAACACAACACCTGGAACCATTAAGCTTAAAGCTATAACATGAGGATGTCCTAGTCTAGCACGCCATAAAGCATTCTTATTCAAACCAGAAGTAGAAACAGAAGTAAAAGAACAACTATGATCAGGTAAAGAAGTAAGCTCCTCAAGCATGTAAAGGTCTCCTTTTGTGACTCCTTCCCCAATCAAATGACTGCTCTCAATATCCTGAAACTTCACATCATTAGGGATAAAGATCACATTGCATTGCAAGTCATTAGTACATTTCTTAACGGATAACAAATTTGATGTAAACTGAGGCATATAGAAGCATTTAGATTCCCTATCAAACAGTTTTAGCTTGCCTACACCTCTTATTGGGATACTATCACCATTAGCAATCATAACATGTCCATGCACAGGTTCTAGATCTCTAATCAGACTAGTGTCACTAATCATATGATGAGATGCAACTGAATCAACTATCAAGGGCTTAGACATGCTATAAGCACTATGAGATAAACCAACAATCCTAGAATGGCTATAAGCATCAGTTTGATCATGAGAACTAGCAATCTTAGATGCACCAAAAGAATACCCCCTTAGGTTACCAAGAGTGTTACCATTTTCTTTGAGCATCTTAATGAGAGCATCCATTTCTGAACGGCGGATAAACTCATGCTCATTTGGACGGTTGGTTTGAGCTGTGTAGGTCACCAAGGCTTTGTTCTCTCCACCTTCAGCCTCCTGTGCTCGGTTGGACGGCCCAGATCTTCTTGCTCCATGCTGATCACCCCCTCCATAGCTTACATTCGCACTTGCATCCCTATCCTTCATGATCTTGGTTGGCTTCAGGTGAGGATGAAGGATCCAGCACTGGTGCTTCTTGTGGCCTTGTCTCTTGCAATGGTCACAGTTTCCGTTGTCTCTCCTTTCGTCAAAGTGGTTCATCTTGTTGGCTTGAGGAACCTCAGCTTGGTTAGCTAAGGTAAGCTCCCCCTTTCCTCCAAACAACCCCAAAGATCCTTGCTCTTTTTGGATCTGTGCGCAGACTTCCTCCAAGGTGGGTAGCTTCTCAGCTCGCAAGATGTGTTTCACCAGATTATTGTAGCTAGAGTTGAGAGTAAGAAGCAAGCCAAAGAATTTATCTTGCTCCCTCCTCTCATTAAGCTCAGCTAGATATGTTTTACTTGGCCTCAACATCTCTAGCTCAGACCACAAAGCTTTAAACTTTCCAAGATGCTTTGTGAACTCCATGTCTTCTTGAGCTAGGCTGTTGATGGCTCGTTTGATCTCAAAAACTCGAGCCAGGTTTGAGATGTTCCCATACACCTTCTGAAGGGTGTCCCACAAGTCCTTTGCCTTCTCACAGTAGTTGTAGGCCTCTAAGATCGACGGATCAAGAGAGCTTTGAAGGATGGACATCACCAGGTTATCTTCCTGGATCCACTTCACTTCATCACACACAACAATCTCCTTGTCGCCTTCACGAGTAATGAGCTTGGGGGCCTCACCCTCGAGGATGTGGTTCCACAAACCCTTACTCCCCACTGCTGTCTTTACCACACGAGACCATAGGAGATAGTTTCCCCCCTTTAGTATCACCGGTATCAAGGTTGTCTTAGTACCCTCCATCTTGAAGCTTCACGGAGTGGAAAAAGATGTTCTTGAGTGTTCTTCGTGAGAGATGAAATCAAAAACCAGATTCACGAGAACCTGGCTCTGGTAGCATGAAAGACTGTGTAGAATCTGTGTATAAACGGATAGAAACGAGTTTAACAGAGACTAGAAGAGATTTGGAGACTAAAATGTTGAGACTTTACTAAGAAATCATTTCGACTATGAAGAACATGAAAAACATTTGGAGAGAATAAGAGAAAATCGAATATATTGCTTGATTGATTAATGAGAAGGATTACAAAATATATAGAGAAGGATAAACAATCTTAACAGATACAAAGGGATAAGGTTTCAACTCGAGCATGTGAAGTCAAGGTCTTGGGCGCGCCAGGTTTGAAATAAGAGGACCAGAGGCCTTACACGCTTAATGCCAATGGCATCTTGACCAGATGCTCTTGGCCAGCCTGTCCATGCGCGGAGTGAACCTTATCCATAAGGTTCAATGCATGTAGACACATGGAAGTAAGAAGGGAAGGAACCTTATCCACGCATGGTAACTCTCTCTGGTTTACCTGGAATGACTGTGGTCGACCCAAAGTAACTTTGGTCAACATTAGGGCTGTACAGACACCTTGTACGGCCTTATACGGACTTGTACAGACAATCCCATTTCTCTTCCTCTTCATTCCCTTAGTGTTTCCTCTCCTTTCTCTATAGATCATAATCACTTCTCTTATTTGGTTTAACAAACCATGTTGTCTTTTTGGTTCTTGTTCATTGCGCCCTTCAGGATCAGGATGAGTGAATTCTTCAGCTTCTTGTTCATTATCTTGAGTAGGAGTAGGTTCTCTGGTGGTCTCCTTTTCTCTTGATAAACTGATTCCAAGATTTTCTAAGATGATCCTCAGGTTATTGGCCTTATCTGATGCTTGAGACAGATCTTTGAGCTCATCCCAATTCTAATCAGCATAGAATCCCTTTCCTCCCATAAACTTCACATCTCTAGATACAAGTACTCTTCTTGTTTCAGGATTGTAGCACTTGTATCCTTTCTGTGTAGAAGAGTAACCAATGAACATATACTTCATGCTCTTTACTTCTAGCTTGTTCATTTGCTCTCCTGGTATTAACACAAAGCAGGCGCATCCAAACACTCTGAGGTGATGAATGGATGGTCTGGTTTGGTTCGACACTTCATAAGGAGAGATATCCTTCAGCACCTTAGTTGGGATCCGGTTAATAAGGTAGCATGCTGTCACCACAGCATCACTCCAAAATCTTTTAGGAACATTGGCATGGAACATCATTGATCTTGAAACCTCCATGAGATGCCTATTTTTTCTTTCAGCCACTCCATTTTGCTGAGGTGTATAAGGACAACTTGTTTGGTGGATTATTGGTACGGCCCTGAATAGGCTGTAACTCCCTGGATCTCTTGTAGGTGGGTAAATCCTTTGATAATCCTTGCAAACAGAGAATCAAGGACTCAATCTGCTTCAAGGCTTGTGGATCGATGTGGGACACAAGAGAGATGGCACGTCTCCTGATACTCCAAGGCTTCTGATCTGGATATGACACACCAAAACAGAGAACCCACGCTGGATGTTACTCACCAGCAAGTCTCAACTCGCCAAAGCAAGAGAATAGATGAAAGAAAACGTTTGTTTCTGCTAAAAAACTTGATTGATTTCTTATTCAGCTGACTGCATACAATTATATAAAAGAAAACACGAAATCCCTAAACCTAAACCGAATTGGTTTTGGTTTTGTCTAACCCTAACCCTAAATCCATTTGAAATTGGTTTACAAAACCTAATCCTAATTGGTTTTGGTTTACCCTGGTTAATCCCAAAACGAAATTGCCTTTGGTTCAAATTAAAAACATTACAATCCCTTAAACAATCAGAGATTAAACCAATGGTTTAATTCCCTTTCCTTCTTCATGATGCCCACGACTTCAACTGAGTACTGGATTGTCTGCTGATGGTCTTTGGATCCTCCATGTGCTGTTGCTTCATCCATCTTGACCTCTCCATGTCCACACTGTTTCATGATCATCCCATGACTATCAGAGGCCGCATCAAGTCTCTTATCCTTCTCTCTGTCTAATACTTCATAGACCATTCCAATGAGACTTGAAACTGCTCATTCAGCCAAGCTTTGATCAGTAGTTTAGCTAGCCAATACATTGGATTCTTTGACTTGAGCTTGAACCTGCTCAGGATCGCACCAATTATGCCATGTTTTTCCAAGTGATTCTTGAATGCATGACTTGTATACTCTCCTCCATTTTCTGATCTCTGTAACTTCACATTGGCCTTAAAGGGGTTAGTGACATAGGATTGAAAGTTTATAAATGCATCTAAAACGCGATCCTTAGAAGGCAGCAGTGTTAACCAAGTATACTTTGATTCTCATCTATAAAAGTGACAAAATACTTGTGATTATCCCTACACATACATGGAGAGATCCAAACATCAGAATGAACTAAGTCAAAGCATTTCTCATAGATGGTTAGTGATGTTGGAAACACAGATTTGCAATGCTTTCCTAGGATGCATGCTTCACAATTCAAGTGGCTAAATGACATATCAGGCATCATGAGTTCTAATGGACGAGAGTGTGGATGTCCTTGTGGAAATGAGGCTGAATAAGAAAGGAGTTGAACTTATGAGAGCATCAGGAGAAACAAAGGAGAAGAAGAGAAGTAAGGTCGACCAGTCCGTATAAGGCCGTACAGGCCGCCCGGGAAGTAACTTAGCAAGTTAACCCAAGGATTTACACTTACCATTCAATCCGTTCAGAGGATAAGACACGCATTGGCAGGCTGTTCACAGGCGGGAAGCATCTGGTCCAAGATTCCAAGATGCCCTAACGTTCAAGTCATCTCGTCCACAAGTTTGAATCAAGCGCGCCTTTACCTCAAGACCGGCCACGTCTCTCCTTTGTTTACCCTAGATCTTTTGTAAAGTATCACTCTATATATATTGTAGTCTCTGGACAGAAATAAATCAAGGAGAATCATTTCTCTTCTTCTCCATTCTCTCTCGAGTTCTTCATAGATTTTCTTTCTGGTTCTAAACAAAAGTCTCTTTCTTTTCTTCTCAAATCCTCTCAATCTCGTCTATATCTCTTCATTTACAAAACTTATATGGTATCAGAGCCAGGTTGCTTGGATATCTAACTTTCTCTTCCGCAAATACTCTGTTCTAAGTTCAAGTTTCAACCTTTCATCGAGTTACCTTCAAGCTCAAGCCTTTCCAGATGGAAAATCTCAAAACCTTGGCTATTCCGGTTACTCTCAAAAGGATGAACTACTTACTCTGGTCGCGATTGGTGAAGACAACTCTAGGAGGCAAAGGCTTATGGAGCCATGTCACGAGCTCTGAAGCACCAAAACAGACGACCGAAGATGGTGACAAGGGGATTGTCACAACCGATGTTGCAAAGTGGGAGCAGGAAGACATGATGGTTGTAACCATTCTCAAAAGCTCTCTTGACACATCCATACTTGAAGCCTACTCCTACTGTGAGACGGCTAAAGACCTCTGGGATACCCTGGAGAATGTTTGTGGAAACATCAGCAACCTCAGTCATGTGTTTGAAGTGAAACGAACCATCAACAACCTAAGCCAAGAAGGGATGGAGTTTACTCAGCACTTGGGAAAGTTCAGGACTTTATGGTCCGAACTTGAGATGTTGAGACCAAACTCTATGGATCCGGATGTGCTTGAAGTAAGGCGAACAAGACAAGGTGTTTGGTCTCTTGCTCACTCTCAACCCTGCATACAACGACCTTATCAAGCACATCCTTAGAACCGAGAAGCTCCCATCCCTTGAAGAGGTGTGTTCTCAGATCCAAAAGGAGCAAGGATCTCTTGATCTATTTGGAGGGAAAGGAGATCTTGCTCTGGCAAACAAGGCTGTGGAAGCTACTCAGACTAACCCTCAGTCAAACCGAGTGTCATACAATACTGAAGACAGAAGGGCTGGTGGATGTGAGCATTGCAAGCGCAGAGGACATAGGAAGGAGCAGTGCTGGATCCTCCACCCACATCTCAAACCGTCTAAGTTTGCTGCCAGGGACCGGGATGCAAGATCTCAGTTCACAAGTGGCATGATGGACCAGGACCAACCAGCAAGTACCTCAACCGACCAGACTGAAGGAGCCAAAGCTCTCACCACTCATGGACCTTGAAGAGCAATGATGATGGTCTAGTAATGAGATCCAAACTAGACCTTCTCATCAAAGCCTTCAAAGAGTACTCTGGTATGGCAGTAGGTAGCTACTTAGAAATGCCTAGGGTATCTACTATTGTTGGAACCTCTCTTGCTGCATCTAGTATTCAAAACATGGATAGTGTATCTCTTACTGCATCCTCATTACCTAAATCGTTAGTCATTGACTCTGGTGAATCTCATCATATGATAAGTGAAACTAGATTGATTAAAGATATAGAATCGGCTTTAGGTCATGTTATGATAGCAAATGGAGATAGGATACCTATCAAAGGAATTGGAAACTTGCGCTTATTTGAAAAGGATTCTAAAGCTTTCTTCACATCTAATCAGCTTTCTGTAAAAAGGGCTACTACTGATCTAAATTTCAAGGTTACTTTTAGTCCTAATGATGTGATTTTCAGGATATTAAGAGTAGTAAGCTGGTTGGGAAAGGGATCACAAGAGGAGACCTTTACTTGCTTGAAGATGTCAAGCCTTTATCTAGTTTAAATTGTGAATTTAGTTATGTTCCAGTTTTGAATAATGATGCATTGTGGCATGCTAGACTAGGTCATCCACATGGTAGAGATTTGAACTTGATATTTCTTAGTGTTTCTTTTAAAAACAATGATTGTGAAGCTTGTATCTTGGGTAAACATTGCAAATCAGTCTTTCCAAGGTCTAGAACCATTTATGAAAACTGTTTTTATCTAGTGCATTCTGATGTTTGGACTGCCCCTTGCTTATCTAGAGAGAATCAAAAATATTATGTCACCTTCATTGATGAGAAATCGAAATACACTTGGATCACCCTGATTAATTCTAAGGATAGAGTCTTATAGTCATTTAAAAATTTTCAATAATATATTGCTAACAACTATAATGCCAAGCTCAAAATTTTTAGATCAAATAATGGAGGGGAGTATACCAGCAATGCATTCAATGATCATCTAGCCAAGCAAGGGATCATTCATCAAACTAGTTGCCCCTACACTCCTCAACAGAACGGTATAGCTGAGAGGAAGAGCCGTCACCTTATGGAGGTGGCAAGGTCGATCATGTTCCACAGACATGTCCCAAAGAGGTTTTGGAGTGATGCAGTCATCTCAGCTTGCTACCTGATCAACCGTACCCCTACAAGAATCCTGAAAGATGTCTCTCCATTTGAGGTCCTCAA
Organism: Moricandia arvensis; assembly: GCA_905132765.1. Lineage (NCBI taxonomy): Eukaryota > Viridiplantae > Streptophyta > Magnoliopsida > Brassicales > Brassicaceae > Moricandia > Moricandia arvensis. Next base: position 29,352 of record CAJHQP010001656.1, read on the forward strand.
CAAGATAAAGCTTTCTGTGGATCATCTTAGAGTGTTTGGGTGTCTCTGCTATGTTCTGGTTCCGGGAGAGATGAGGAACAAACTAGAGCCAAGAAGTTCCAAAGCCATGTTTATTGGGTATTCAACCACTCATAAGGGTTACAAATGCTATAATTCGTTGACAAGGAATGTATCAGTGTCTAGAGACGTGAAGTTTAAAGAAGGGAGAGGGTACTATGAAGATAGCAAGTGGGATGACCTCAAAGACCTATTTCAAGACCCTACTGATCGAGCTACAAACCTTTCTTTTTTTTTTTGAACAACTTCGAGCAAACCTACGGATAATTCTTGAGAGCTTGGGTATCAACATGTCCCAGGATCAGGAACCTAGCCTACAAACAACAACACCACATCAAGAAGCTAGCAACAATGAGGATACCCAGATTGATCATGAGGGGGGGTAGTGTAGAAGATCTTGACCAGCATCAGGAAAGCTCAGTACAAGACTCAACTTACCATGATCAAGACGGCTCTCAACAAGAAGAAGTGGGGAATAGTAGTGGAGAAGAGCCTGAAGCAGCAGTTCAACAAGAATCTACTCAACCAGAAGCCACTCAGCCACTAAGAAGAAGCACCAGAACTAGACAACACCCGTCCCACTGGAAGAACACCAGGGTCTATTACAATGCTCAAGCAGTGGCGAGTCCCCTTGGAGGAACACGCACATTAGCCTGCTATCCAACCGAACATCAAGTCTTCATAGAAGTACTAGATGGAGAAGAAGTCCCAAGAAGTTATGAAGAAGCTATGAAGCAAAAGGTGTGGAGGGTGTTGGAATAATAAAAGAAAGAGAAGAAGAAGCAAAGCTGGTTAAAGATAGAATCTGGATCAAGCAGACTTGACTTGCAAGGAAAGATGAAGGCTGTCCATTCACCACTTGACCTAACCTGACTTGCAAGGCAAGAAAGGTGTTTGGAAAACTCTTGGACGTGGCTAAAGGTCCAGAAACCTAAGGATATTTAGTTTGAATTCAAATGGAAGGAGCTAATTGGAATTGGACAAAAAGAAGTCACATGTGTGCTTTGGAGATGCAGCTGGACCTGTCACTTTCACACCAAGCTGAATGTGCCCTCTTCCTCCAGTCAATTTCTATTCCTCTGGATGATCCACTTTCCATGCCAAAGCCTGCTCCTCACCAGTCAGCCCCAGCCAGTTCTGAACCTGCTCTGATCTCTCTTTCTCTACAAATTTGTTATTTAAGTTTTAATGTTTTATTAGTAGTTTATTGTGCCTTTAATGTCTTGTAACTTGGCTATAAAGCCCCCACATGTAACCCACGAAATTCCTAAGGAGAATTGAGACTCCTCCTTCATTATTCTCTTTGGTTCATACATTCTCATATTCTCTCCAAGTCTCATACACTCTCATACTCAGAAACTCTCTTAAACTCTCCATAATCTTTCATTCTCTCATACAAGGCAATTCTGCCTCATACTATTGTCTCTCATCCATTCTATTGTTTTCTCTCAACCATACTCTCACACACTTTCATTCTCACCATATTCTTCTCTCTATTCTCACATGGTATCAGAGCCTAAAAGCTCCTAAAAACCTATTCTCACTTCCGCAAAATCTCTATCAAAATTTCTCTTTAAAAACTACCTTGGATACATCTCTTTATCCACTGGTCCAAAGGTCTTCCAAGAGGGAAGAACCTCACCAGAACTCAAGATAAGAGAGTATACCAGTCTGTGAAATTCAAGGAAGCTCCAGAAAATTCAAATAAGCTTCATCCAAGATCAGTTTCTGATCCAGTTTTTGCAAAACCAGTAGCAACACTCTTTTGTCCACTGGTCCAAATATCTCCAAGATGGAGACTGAAACTGAAATGGCGACTCCAGAGACTTCAAGGGGTCCAAAGAAGAAACAAACCCACCTCCTCTTGTCAAAAATACTGAAGAAAACCCATGGAGAAAATTATTGTTGGAGCAAAGTCACTGAAGAAGAATCAAAGCTAGGTTGTTCAAACTATTCTCTGGCCAATAAAGCTGAAACTTATTCTGTGAGCCCCAAGACCCACGACCAGCACGAGGATAAGAGGGGTTTGAAGTGTTTCCCTGCCAAGAAGGAGGGAATCAAGGAGAAGAGGTGTTGGGCAGTCAATCCACACCTCAAACAACTTCTGTGTCACTAAGCCCCCATGGGCTGGAGGTTCAAGAAACCAGCTCATGTTCTTGATAAGCTGTGCCTCCTTAAAATAAAGTGCAACAAGCCCATGTGTTCAGAGCCTACAAAAGATGTACATTCCTGTCCATGGAGAAATGCCCGCTGCCCAACAACACTTTGGACACTGATTGTGTCCATTAACTCCCAAGATGGTAGAGAGGATTATTGGTGCTGTGGAGAGATTTCTCAAGAGGTCTTACCTGAAGCCAAGAGGGTGAAACAGGAGGTGTCCTCAAGAGAGAAAGACCATCACTAAGCCAAGAGGGCCATGGTCTCAAGGTGTTGGCTGTCATTGGCTCTCATCTTCAAGCTTGACCATATACTCTCATTCTCATGTCAAGCTTGAGGAGGGGTGTTAAATGAGAAGCCAATGACCCATTGTTGAAGCTGAAGCAAAGGAAACAAGTGGAGTTGACCATGGAGATATTGGCTGAGAAAGGAGAAGAAAGTTCACAGAAAAGATGGCAGCTAACTCTTTGCAAAGTCCCCCTACCAAGTCTGTTCTGCAAGTGAGTTTGCAAGGCCATTCAGAAAGAGATGAAGTGGGGGATTTGAGTGCAAGCCAGGAGGGCAGACACTTCTCATTATCATCCCAAAGACATGTTGGCTTGATCTCAACCCATGAAGAAGGCAAGAAGTCAGAAACAAGGGGGGAGACAAGCTGTAAAATAAGAAAAAGGTTCAAATGGAACCAATTGAGTGTGAAGCAGGAAAGGAGTGGCGCCCTTCCTGGCCAATAAAGTTGTCTAAACCTAGGCTGGATTGCTTGTACTCTTTTTCCCTATAATTAGGTTTTTAATGAGGCAAGTAATCTCAGTTCCAAGCTTTCCCAAGAATTTCTATGGTCAAGCTTGAGGGGGAGTGTTGGAATAATAAAAAGAAAGAGAAGAAGAAGCAAAGTTGGTTAAAGATAGAATCTGGATCAAGCAGACTTAACTTGCAAAGAAAGATGAAGGCTGTCCATTCACCACTTGACCTAACCTGACTTGCAAGGCAAGAAAGGTGTTTGAAAAACTCTTGGACGTGGCTAAAGGTCTAGAAACCTAAGGATACTTAGTTTGAATTCAAATGGAAGGAGCTAGTTGGAATTGGACAAGAAGAAGTCACATGGGTGCTTTGGAGATGCAGCTGGACCTGTCACTTTCACACCAAGCTGAATGTGCCCTCTTCCTCCAATCAATTTCTCTTCCTCTGGACGTTCCACTGTCCATGCCAAAGCCTGCTCCACACCGGTCTGCCCCAGCCAGTTGTAAACCTGCTCTGATCTCTCTTTCTCTACAAATTAGTTATTTAAGTTTTAATGTTTTATTAGTAGTTTATTGTGCCTTTAATGTCTTGTAACTTGGCTATAAAGCCCCCACATGCAACCCACGAAATTCCTAAGGAGAATTGAGTCTCCTCCTTCATTATTCTCTTTGGTTCATACACTCTCATATTCTCTCTAAGTCTCATACACTCTCATACTCAGAAACTCTCTTAAACTCTCCATAATCTTTCATTCTCTCATACAAGGCAATTTTGCCTCATACTATTGTCTCTCATCCATTCTCTTGTTTTCTCTCAACCAGACTCTCACACACTTTCATTCTCACCATATTCTCTCTATTCTCATAGAGGGAATCAATAGGCAGTGAAAGGGATGCTATGATCAAGAATGGAACTTGGTTTGAAGCTGAACTACCAAGAGGGAAGAAAGCAGTGACAAGTAAATGGATCTTCACCATTAAATACAAGGCTGATGGAACGATTGAAAGACACAAGACCAGACTTGTTGCTAGAGGATTTACACAAACTTATGGTGAAGATTACTTGGATACCCTTGCACCAGTGTCCATGCTTCATACTATTCGGATTGTGCTCTCCATTGCAACAAACCTGGAGTGGGGACTATGGCAAATGGATGTCAAGAATGCCTTTCTTCAAGGAGAACTTGAGGATGAAGTGTACATGTATCCACCTCCTGGCCTTGAACACTTGGTGAAGCCTGGTAATGTCTCACGGATAAGAAGGCCATATATGGTGTCAAGCAATCTCCTAGAGCATGGTACAACAAGCTGAGCACCACCTTGAATGGGAGAGGCTTTGTGAGATCAGAATTAGACCACACTCTCTTCACTCTCACATCACCCTCAGGTATTATTGTTCTCCTTGTTTATGTTGATGATATCATCATAACAGGGAGTGACATTTCTAGAATCCAATCTACTAAAGACTTCCTTAAATCCATGTTTGATATCAAGGACTTGGGTAACCTAAAGTACTTCCTTAGCATTGAAATTTGTCGATCCATGGATGGACTATTTCTTTCTCAAAGGAAGTACACACTTGATCTATTAAAGGATGCAGGTACAATAGATGGAAAACCACTTGAGGGGGAGATTGAAGAGAACAAGCCGTTTGAAGATGCCAAGCTTTATAGGAAGATGGTTGGGAAGCTGATCTACCTCACCATTACCCGACCAGACATCTGCTATGCGGTGAACCAAGTGAGTCTACACATGAAAACTCCCAAGATGCATCATTGGAGCATGGTGGAACGGATACTAAGGTACCTAAGTGGATCACCTGGCAAAAGAGTCTGGATGGGATGCAACAAGAGCACGGAGCAGGTTGGGTACTGTGATGTTGATTGGGCAGGAGATAGAGTGGAAAGAAAATCGACCACTGGGTACTGCACTTTCATTGGAGGTAATCTTGTGACTTGGAAGAGCAAGAAGCAGAAGGTAGTCTCCTGCTCAAGTGCTGAAGCTGTGTATAGGGCGATGAGGAAGCTGTCAAGCGAGCTGGTGTGGATCAAAGGGATTCTCAAATACCTTGGCATTGAAGTTACCAACCCCATCACTATGCATTGTGACAATCAAGAAGCTATCCACATAGCATCCAACTCGGTCTTTCATGAGTGAACCAAGCACATAGAAGTGGATTGCCACAAGGTTAGGCAGTTGGTGGTTCAAGGAGTTATCCTTCCATGCTATACCAGAATTGAAGATCAGTTGGCTGATATCTTCACTAAGGCAGCCAGGCAAAAGACAATAAAGTCCATTCATTCCAGATTAGGACTCGTTGATCTTTCAGCTCCATAGTCCCCTATGCCATGAAGACTCCACTCTTTTTCCCTCATCAAGGTTTTGTCCAATTGGGTTTTTCTTTGATGAGGTTTTTAATGAGGGGGATCTTCATGGATATCCAATCTTGATCGGTTCCCTTGATCAAGCTTGAGGGGGAGTGCGGAAATGAGGCTGAATAAGAAAGGAGTTGAACTTTTGAGAGCATCGGGAGAAACAAAGGAGAAGAAGAGAAGTAAGGTCGACCTGTCCGTACAAGCCCGTACAGGCAGCACAAGCCGTACAAGCCGTATAGGCCGTAGAAGGTCGACCGTACACTTCTCGACCAAGCCAAAGGATTTATGCGCATCAAGTGAAAATCAACCCGGGAAGTAACTTAGCAAGTTAACCCAAGGATTTACACTTACCATTCAGTCCGTTGAGAGGATAAGACGCACATTGACAGGTTGTCCACAGGCGGGAAGCATCTGGTCCAAGATTCCAAGATGCCCTAACGTTCAAATCATCTCGTCCACAAGTTTGAATCAAGCGCGCCTTTACCTCAAGACTGGCCACGTCTCTCCTTTGTTTATCCCAGATATTTTGTAAAGTATCACTCTATATATATTGTTGTCTCTGGACAGAAATAAATCAAGGAGAATCATTTCTCTTCTTCTCCGTTCTCTCTCGAGTTCCTCATAGATTTTCTTTCTGGTTCTAAACAAAAGTCTCTTCCTTTTCTTCTCAAATTCTCTCAATCTCGTCTATATCTCTTCGTTTACAAAACTTATAGTTCTAATCTAGCATAAAAAGTAGTGCTATCACATAAATTAGTACTGGTCATGCATAAAGGAGTAGAAGAAGAAGGGGAAGAGGGCTTAGTCTTTTGGAAATGGTATAAACCATCTTTGCTGTTTCCTTCTCCAATCACCTTTCCTGTCTTAAGGTCCTGAAACTCAACATCATTAGGCCTAAAAACCATCTGACAATTCCGGTCAACTGTGGCCTTTTTCACTTAAAGTAAGTTAGAGGCAAAACCAGGCATATAGAAGGCAGTGGATTCTCTATCAAATAACTTAAGGTTCCCTAATATTTCTATCTTCACCTTATCACCATTGGCTATTATAACATTCCCTAAGGCAGGCCTAACATCACTAATAAGATTCCTATCCCTAGTCATATGATGACTAGCTCCTCAATCTATTATGATTGGCTAAGAGATAATGGTATCTTTACCAGACTTCTTAGAGGAGATAATGGGTTTTGCTGCTTTGATTAGTGGCTCAATATCACTCATTTCTATAGGACCATCATTGATCATTGCCTTGTTCCACGCTACTCCTCCATTAGAGACACTGGTGAAGGCTGAAGACATGGATGCACCTTTAAGAATTGGTTGATCCTCCTCCTTAAGTTTCCTTCCAGCAGGTTTGGTATCAAACGAGCTTTGCTTGATACTCTTCCTGACAAGTCTTTTGTTGGCCTTCTTGTATCCAGGTAAAAACATAATCCTTACTTTCTTACTGTACATATCCTTTACAAGAGAATCTGGTTTCTTTTCACTTTTAAAGAGAGTGTGAGATACTTGCTCCCTTTGAACCAGAGAACACACGCCTTCAAGGTTAGGGAGCTTGTCTTCTCTCAAAATATGCTTGATTAAGTGATTGTAGGATGGATTGAGGTTCAGGAGAAGGCTGAAGACTTTGTCTTGTTCATATCTTTCCTTGATGACCTCAAGACCCAAGACATTTGGTGTGTGCTCTTTTCCTTGCTTTTGGTTTTGTCCCACGAGGTTTTCCGGAGGAAGGTTTTTAACGAGACCACGACTTGTCTTACGAATCACCTAGGACCTATCTCGGCCCAAGACTAATTGAAGACTATCTATTTTTACCTTATGTTATTTTAAGAGTATGGTTTTTATTTTATGTTTTCCGAAACCCTAGAGCCTGTTCTCTGGATTCCTTATTTAAGTGTTTTCGCAAACCCTTGAGAAGTTAAGCAATCTAATATCAAAGTCTTTTGTTCTTCTTGATGGCTCTCTATCTCTAAGTTTTCGAGTGTTCTTCTGGTGTGTAATATCCAGAGCCCCAAGGGTGTCTATCTCGGTGTCTCATATCCGAACTAGTCATCTAGGAGTATCAAGAGATGTCTCATCCCTCTTTTGTCACCATTCAGTCCACAGCCTTGAAGAACTTGAGTCTCTGATTCTTTCTTGCAAGGATCTATCCTCCCATCAACCAAAGAAGCATTCTAGGAGTGTGCCATGTGGTATCAGAGCTGCTTTGGTTAGGGAAGTCTCGTTTCTCTTGAAATCTTCTTTATTCAGCCGTCATACTTCTTTATCAACTTGAACAAAAGTAGAACTAGGTTTATCTTAGGGCTGCTCGAATTTCTTTGTGTTCTAGGTGAAATTTTGTCACTTTCCTTTTTTTGGATTTAGGAGAAAGCCTTAGCTTATTTTTTTTAACCTAGCCGCACAAAGTATACCTTGCCGAGCAAGTTTTGTTTTGTGTTGAATTTTTCTTTGTTTCTTCTCGTGAATTACCTTGAACTACTTACTTGTTGTTGTGTTTCATTGTTGTAGGCATCGATGGGCACCGAAAATGAAGAAGAAGCTGAGTTGGTCCGGAAGAACAAGTTGCTAATGGAAGCCATGAATGCTCAACTGAACCAATCCATGCTAGCAACGATGACTGAGATGATGAAGACCAATCTCAATGAGTTCCGTAAAGAGTTCAGAGAGGAAGTAAGACGAGCTACTGGTCAAGGCCACAGTAGTGAGACTAGAAGAGAAGGAGGACGCAACCCAACTCGACAAGAGCATGCTGGCTCTGAAGAAACTAATAACTATTATGAACACATCAGTTCCTCATCAAGACAAAGCCAAAGGAGGCAGAGATGTGGACAAGAAGGAAGGACAAACCAGAGAGATGAGCTTGCTGGTTTAAAGATCATGATACCTCCCTTCCATGGGAAAGCTGATCCGGATGCCTATCTTGAATGGGAGAAGAAGATTGAGCTGGTCTTTCAGTGTAAGCAGTACACAAATCAAAAGAAGATCCAGATAGCTGCTACTGAGTTCTACGACTATGCTCTAAGCTGGTGGGATCAGTATGTTACCAACAAAAGAAGGAATGGTGAGGAACCAGTTGAAACATGGACTGAGATGAAGTCTATCATGCCCAAGATATTTGTTCCAAGTCATTGTCATAGAGATCTTCATCATAGGCTCTGGAAACTCACTCAAGGTTCAAGATCAATAGAAGAATATTACCAGGAGATGGAGTTACTCATGCTGAGTGCTAGTATATCAGAAGATAGAGAAGCTACAATGTCAAGGTTTATGTGTGGTCTAAACCGTGAGATACAAGACAATGTCGAGATGCAGCATTATGTGGAGTTAGAAGAGATGTTACACAAGGCTATTTTTGTGGAACAACAGCTTAAGAGGAAGGGACATTCACGAACCAGCTTTGGATCCAACCGGTTACACAACCCTAAGGAAGAGAAGCCAACCTATCCTAAGGAGTCTAGGCCATATCAGAAAGAAAACAAACCCTACCCGAGGGAAGAAACCTAACCGAGTAGCATCCTTGACAAGGGCAAGGGCAAGGCAGAGGCTTCTAGTTCCAGAGCTTGGGATGTAAGGTGTTTCAAGTGCCAAGGACGAGGTCACTATGCTAATTGTTGGAATTCATGAGTGTTTGTCTCATTTCAAGAGAGTATTCAGTTAACTTGTAACTGGAATCCTCTTCAACCATACAACAGGAACTCACCATTTAAGGGAAGAGACAACCAACTTGTGATTGAATCCTCATACACAGCTTACTATATAACCAAGAATCCTAGACAGTAAACTGGTTTTGTGAAGCAGAAACTCTCTAGTATGAATCTAATCCTTGAGAAGTAACACAACACTTAGAGTTTGTGTACTTAAGATGAAGAGGATTTTAGAATCAGTAATCTAGAGATTAATAGAATATAAAGAAGAGTTTAGAGTGAGTTTGACAAGTATTAGGCTGCCTTAAGAGAGATAGAGTTAAGGCAGCCTCTAAACCCTAATGCTTAACTCCTTACATTGTGAATATTGCTTAGACACAAGCAAGAGAGAGAGAGACACGAGCTTAGAGAGAGAGAGAAACTTGTCTATTGATTCTGGTAAGTGTTACAAGAGAGGGTGAAGGTCTTTAAATAGACAATCACTTACAATAAACAATTACTAAAACAAGGAAATATAAACAAATAATTCTGTAGGGATGAGAAGAGGCCAAAGGGGATACAGCCAAGGGGAGGCACGTCTAGAAGAGGAGAAAGGGACAGGAGAGAGGTAGTGACCAGGTCTGATGAGTGAAAGTGACAGGCCAGCAACAGCTCCCCCTTAAGCTTAACATGTGACTTTCTTCCATATTTGAATTTGAATCTGGTCAAACCCTCTACCAACGGTTTCCTTAGCTTCTGGAGACCCTCAGCTCGTGTTCTCATCAGTACCTTGCCTCCCAAGGCAAGTTAGGTCATAGTAGATTGCTTGTGATCCAAGTCTGTACAAACAGAACCAGATTGGCTTCCCTTGATGAACTTATCCTTGGATCATCAACCATCTTCTTCTTCTGGTCATCCCTTTATTTATTTGAATACTCCCCCTCAAGCTTGACCATAGGAGATCCTTGGACAAGCTTGGAACTGAGAGCACTTGCCTCATTAAAAACCTAAGTGTGGAAAACCTTTAGGGATAAAACCATCACTTAGGGAAAAAGAGTGCAACTACCCTCAGCCTAGGGATTGGCCAGTGAGCCTAAGGAGCTTAAGATTATTTTCATGGACTCCTTAGACTCTGGATCATGGCCTTTCTTCAATGGCAAGTAGGCACCAATGCCTTCCTTGCTTCACACTCATCACACCTTTGAGCTTCTTCTTGTGGTCAGAGTTTGTCTCCCCCTTTCTTTTGGCTTCTTGCCTTCATCTTGGGTTGAGTCCCAGTCTACCTTGTTCATGAGCTCAATAGGTACCTGATTCAAACAATGCACAAACAGATGCATCAATTCCCAAGGGAGAAACCTATCAATCATACGAATGAGTATAGATTTAGGTACTTCCCTTGCATAAGTTTCTGAAGAATGGACATTGGCTTCTCATTTTAAGACCCCTCCTCAAGCTTGACCTGAGAATGAGAGTATGTGGTCAAGCTTGGAAGATGAGAGCCAGTGATGATCACCAATGTCTTGAGACCACAGCCCTCTTGGCTTGAATTGTGGCTTTTCTCTTGAGTGTACATCCTGTCACCCTCTTGGCACCAGGTAAGTCACTTCTAAGAAATCTCTCCACTGCTCCATTCGTCCTCTCAACCATATTGGAAGTTAATGGACACAATCAGTGTCCAAAGTGTTGATGGTCAGTGGGCAATCTCCATGGTCAGGAATATACATCATGTGTAGGCTCTGAACAACATGGGCAACCTGTGAAACAAATAACTAGACACAAGCATCAGTAGACAAACAAGAGACCAGAACATGGTTTTCACCAAATCTGATCTTTAAAACACATTTAGATCAAGTACAGCAAGCAATGGACAAATATCTTCATGATTCTATCCCAGAAACACTCTCTGAATCCTAATCATCAAGACTAAGCATTTATGCAAGAAGACAATTAATTTCCCTAAGGGCAGAAGTAAGACAACTTTTTCAACACAGTTTAACACCCTTAGACAGATTCTAAACAAGATTGTGAGAATAGAGATTTAAGTAACCAGAGAGTATAAGTAACCAGAGTGTAAGTAGAGAGTAGGTAATGATGTAACCAGAGTATTAGTAGCCAGAGAATGGAAGAATGATGGAGAATAAGTAACCTGGAGAATTAGAAAATGAGAGAATAGAGAATATAGAATAGAGAATTGCTCAAGAGTTCTAATGGACAGAGTTTTTCTCTGTTTTCTTGAGTTTTGCGGAAGCATAAACAGCCAGGAGCATCCAATACTCATCAAGAGTTTGGTGCTTTATAAGCTGAAACACAATGGACCATTGAACAATTAATTTGCTCACTGATCTTAGACATGTGCCACTGGAATAACTCATGAACAGATGTTTTCCAGGGCTTGCAGCAAAAGAACGAACAGAATAACACATGAACAAGTGTTTTTTGTGGCTTAGACAACAATGAATCCAATGGATCAAAACAGTTTGTCCACTAGTCAAAGAGATGCTCCATTAAGAGAAAGCTATTATCCAATGGATAAAGCATAATGGTGAAGCATTTTTGAAATCTTTCTCTTCCTCAAGCTTGATTCAAGATACTAACAAGTACTGACCAAGATAACACAATATCAGAGTGGGAGAGAAAGGATTTATTTAAACAAAACAGAGATAAAAGAGGTGAGTTTATTCCCAAAGAAGAGCAACAAAGCTCTGATACCATGTTGGAATTCATGAGTGTTTGTCTCATTTCAAGAGAGTATTCAGTTAACTTGTAACTGGAATCCTCTTCAACCATACAACAGGAACTCACCATTTAAGGGAAGAGACAACCAACTTGTGATTGAATCCTCATACACAGCTTACTATATAACCAAGAATCCTAGACAGGAAACTGGTTTTGTGAAGCAGAAACTCTCTAGTATGAATCTAATCCTTGAGAAGTAACACAACACTTAGAGTTTGTGTACTTAAGATGAAGAGGATTTTAGAATCAGTAATCTAGAGATTAATAGAATATAAAGAAGAGTTTAGAGTGAGTTTGACAAGTATTAAGCTGCCTTAAGAGAGATAGAGTTAAGGCAGCCTCTAAACCCTAATGCTTAACTCCTTACATTGTGAATATTGCTTAGACACAAGCAAGAGAGAGAGAGACACGAGCTTAGAGAGAGAGAGAAACTTGTCTATTGATTCTGGTAAGTGTTACAAGAGAGGGTGAAGGTCTTTAAATAGACAATCACTTACAATAAACAATTACTAAAACAAGGAAATATAAACAAATAATTATGTAGGGATGAGAAGAGGCCAAAGGGGATACAGCCAAGGGGAGGCACGTCCAGAAGAGGAGAAAGGGACAGGAGAGAGGTAGTGACCAGGTCTGATGAGTGAAAGTGACAGGCCAGCAACAACTCTCCCTTAAGCTTAACATGTGACTTTCTTCCATATTTGAATTTGAATCTGGTCAAACCCTCTACCAACGGTTTCCTTAGCTTCTGGAGACCCTCAGCTCGTGTTCCCATCAGTACCTTGCCTCCCAAGGCAAGTTAGGTCATAGTAGATTGCTTGTGATCCAAGTCTGTACAAACAGAACCAGATTGGCTTCTCTTGATGAACTTATCCTTGGATCATCAACCATCTTCTTCTTCTGGTCATCCCTTTATTTATTTCAATACTAATGAGTGTACCAACAAGAGGATCATGATTCTTCTAGAAGATGGTGAGAATGTTTCAGAATATGAAAGCACCGCACCTGACCAAGAAGAAACTGAGGAAGAGCATGAAGAAGGACCAGTCCAAGGAAAGCTTTTAGTAGCAAGGAGACTCCTAAGCCTGCAAACAAAGACCGAAGAGCTAGAGCAACGTGAGAACCTGTTCTAGATAGGGTGCTTGTTCCAAGGAAAGGTTTGCAGCCATATAGTTGATGGAGGTAGTTGTGTGAATGCTGCTAGTGAGACAATGGTAAAGAAGTTGGGGTTGAAGGTTCAGAAGCACCCAAAACCCTACCGACTACAATGGCTTAATTGAGAAGGCACCATGATGGTCTCTAATCAAGTTATAATCCCCTTAGCCATAGAAAGATATGAAGATGAGGTCTTGTGTGATGTCTTACCTATGGAAGCTGGTCACATACTTCTTGCGAGGCCTTGGCAATCTGATCGCCGAGTCATACATGATGGTTTCACCAGAAAGTATTCATTTGAGTTCAAGGGCCGCAAGACTGTCCTGGTTCCCTTGACACCTAAGGAAGTTCAGCATGATCAGATTCAACTCCAAAAGAAGAAGGAGATTGACCTCAAACCGGCGGGAACTAAGCAACAAAACTTTTATGCAAACATGGGTGATATCAAAAGAACTCTCTACTCTAAACAACATGCAATCTTACTTGTTTTTAAAGACAATCTTTCGAATTTAACAGATCCTACGCCGGTGTATCCGAGTAAATGGTTTCTCTTTTGCAGGAGTTTCAAGATGTATTTCCAGAGGACAACCCCATTTGATTACCTCCCTTGCATGGGATTGAGCATCAGATAGACGTTGTTCCAGGATCTACATTTCCACACAGGCCAGCTTACAAAACCAATCCAGTTGAGACAAAGGAGTTGCAAAGACAAGTAGAGGAACTCATGGAGAAGGGCCATATCCGAGAGAGTTTGAGACCATGTGTTGTACCAGTTCTCCTTGTACCTAAGAAGGATGGTACTTGGCGCATGTGTGTTGATTGTAGAGCAATCAACAACATCACAGTGAAGTATCGCCATCCTATACCTAGATTAGATGATATGCTTGATGAATTACATGGTTCTTGCATCTTCTCTAAGATAGATTTGAAAAGTGGCTATCATCAGATTAGGATGAGAGAAGGAGAAAAATGGAAAGGAACAAGTTATGCCATTCGGATTGAAGTGGTTAGTTATGCCATTCGGATTGAAAAATGCACCTAGTACATTCATGAGATTGATGAATCATGTTCTTAGTGTTATAATAAGAGATTATGATATGTAGAATGAAGAACAGCCAAGTATTTGATGAAGAATGATAAAGAACAAGAAGAGAGAGAGTATGGACGAGTTTGAGAGAGAGAGAGAGTGTGTGTAATGAGAATGGGAGACTGATTCTCCCTACTTTTCATTTCTGCTTGAGTTACAGTATATAGCCAAGGCTTACCCTGGACCACATGACTTAAACAAACAATATAATTCAAACTGGAAACAAGAAGACAAAGAGTTAAAGTGACTTGTCCTAAAAGCTCTCTCCTTAAGTTGCACATGTGACTCTTTCCCTTTGAAATGAATCTGGTCAAACTCCCTCCCAACAGTCTCCTTAGCTTCTGAAGGCAAGGTGGGCGAAATCTCTAGCTTTCCTTTCAAGTCAAGCTAGGTCACAGGAGATACCTTGTGATCCAAGATTGTACGGACATGATTGTTTCTCAAGTAAATGGAGCATCTGATTTTCTTTCTCTTTGGCTTCTCTTGTCAATTCCTCTTCTCATCTTTGGTTCTTCATCTCAATACTCCCCCTCAAGCTTGGCCATAGGGACTGGTCAAGATTGGATACATTAAGAACTTCCCTCATAAAAACCTTAGTCTGCAAAACCCAGTGGGAGAAACACACACTAAGGAAAAAGAGTAGAAGCCTTCATGTTACAAGAGTCAATGAGAGGTGAGGTCTATGAGTCCCAACTTAGAGTGGATGAACTAACAGACTTTGGTGCTTGCTGCCTTGGTAAAGATGTTAACTAAATGGTCTTCACTTCTTGTGTAACAAGGTAGGATGACCTTCTTCTCCACAGCTTGTCTAACCTTGTGACAATCTACTTCAATGTGTTTGGTCCTCTCATGGAAGACTGAGTTGCTGGCAATGTGAATGGCAGCCTGATTGTCACAATGCATGGTGATTGGTGATGTAGTCTTAATCCCCAATTCTTTGAGCAGCCCCTTAATCCAAACCAACTCGTTTGTGAGCTTCCTCATAGCTCTATACTCTACTTCAGCACATGAACATGAAACCACCTTCTCTGCTTCTTGCTCTTCCAAGTCACCAAGTTTCCTCCAATGAAGGTACAATATAGAGTAGTTGATTTGCTATCAACTTTATCTCTTGCCCAATCATCATCACAATACCCAACTATTTCAGTGTTTCCATTGCATCCCATCCAAACACCTTGACCCGGAGCTTCCCTTAGATACCTCAAGATCCTCTCAACCATGTTCCAATGGTGAACCTTCGGAATTTGCATATGTTGACTTACTTGATTCACAGCAAAGCATATGTCTGGTCTTGTAATAGTTAGATAGATCAGCTTTCCCACCATCTTTCTATACTTCTTAAAGTCTCCATAAGGTTCATCTTCAAACTCCCCCTCACGCAGCACTTATAACCTTCTTCAAGTGGAGTCTTGCCTGGTCTCCCTCCAAGGTTTCCTGCCTCAGTTAAAATATCAAGTGTGTACTTCCTTTGGGATAGGAAGAGCCCCTCTTTAGAGCGGCATACTTCAATTCCAAGGAAGTACTTGAGTTCACCTAAGTCTTTAATATCAAACATAGATTTTAGGAATACCTTAGTTTCTTGGATGCCCTCTTTGTCACTGCCTGTGATGATTATATCATCCACATAAATCAAGATGACCACAATGCCTCTTGGACCAGGAAGAGTGAATAGAGTATGATCAGCTTCTGACTTCCTGAAGCCTCTTCCATTTAATGTAGTACTCAGCTTGTGATACCAAGCTCTTGGTGATTCCTTCAGTCCATAGATAGCTTTATTGAGTCTTAGAACATTTTCCAGGTTTGACCAAGTGCTCTAGACCAGGAGGAGGATGCATGTAGACCTCATCTTCGAGCTATCCTTGAAGAAAAGCATTATTGACATCCATCTGCCATAACTGCCACTCTAGGTTTGTTGCAAGAGAGAGGATGATTCGTATGGTATGTAGTTTGGGCACTGGTGCAAATGTGTCCACATAATCCTCTCCATATGTCTGAGTGAAGCCTCTTGCCACCAGTCTTGTTTTCCGCCTCTCCACTTTGCCATTTGCCAAGTATTTGATTGTGAAGACACACTTACTTGAGACTGCCTTCTTCCCCTTTGGAAGCTCACTCTCATACCAAGTGTCATTTATAATCATGGCATTTGTCTCATTTCCAACTGACTCTTTCCATTCATCAAGCTCCATTGCTTCTTCATAAGACTTTGGAATATATCATTGATCCAATCCAATGATGAATGCTTGATGTTCAACTGGGAATTGCTCAAATGAATACACTACTGAAATTGGATGAGCCACTGCCTGACTGTTGTAATAGACCCTTGTGTTCAGCCAATTGGATGGACCCTTCCTGATCCTTGTTCTTCTTCTTAGTGGTTGAAACTGGTCTTGTTCTTTTTCCTTCTCTTGTTCTTCATTATCAAGAGCAGTTTCAGTTGCTTGATCTTTTACACCATTCTGATTATGAACTTTTGAACCATGTTGCCTTACTGGTTCTTGTTCATTGCGCCCTTCAGGATCAGTATGAGTGACTTATTCAGCTTCTTGTTCAGTCACTTAAGTAGGAGTGGCTTCTCTGGTGGTCTCCTTTTCCCTTGATAAACTGATTCCAAGATTCTCTAAGATGATCCTCAGGTTATTGGCGTTATCTTATGCTTGAGACAAATATTTGAGCTCATCCCAATTCTTCTAAGCATAAAATCCTTTTCCTTCCATAAACTTCACATCTCTAGATACAAGAACTCTTCTTGTTTCAAGATTGTAGCACTTGTGTCCTTTCTGCGTAGAAGAGTAGCCTATAAACATACACTTCATACTCTTTGCTTCTAGCTTGTTCCTTTGCTCTCCTGGTATCAACACAAAGAATACACATCCAAACACTCTGAGGTGATGAATGGATTGTCTGGTTTGGTTCAACACTTCATAACGAGAAATATCCTGCAGCACCTTAGTTGGGATCCGATTAATAAGGTAGCATGCTGTCACCACAGCATCGCTCCAGAATCTCTTAGGAACATAGGCATGGAACATCATTGATCGAGCAACCTCCTTGAGATGTCTATTCTTTCTTTCAGCCACTCCATTCTGTTGAGGTGTATAGGGACAGCTTGTTGGTGGATTATGCCATGTTTTGCCAAGTGATTGTTGAATGCATGGCTTGTATACTCTCCTCCATTGTCTGATCTCAGTACCTTCACATTAGCCTTAAAGTGGTTAGTGACATAAGATTGAAAGTTCATAAATGCATCGAACACACGATCCTTAGAAGGCAGCAATGTAAACCAAGTATACTTTGATTTCTCATCTATAAAAGTGACAAAATACTTGTGATTATCCTTAGACACACATGGAGAGTTCCAAACATCAGAATGAACTAAGTCAAAGCATTTCTCATAGATGGTTACTAATGTTGGAAACACAGATTTGCAATGCTTTCCTAGGATACATGCTTCACAATCCAAGTAGCTAAATGACAAATCAGGCATCATGAGTTCTAATGCACGAGAGTGTGGATGTCCTAATCTAGCATGCCAAGTAGTGCTATCATATAAATTAGTACTGGTCATGCATGAAGGAGTAGAAGAAGAAGAGGAAGAGGGCTTACTCTTTTGGAGATGGTATAAACCATCTTTGCTGTTTCCTTCTCCAATCACCTTCCCTGTCTTAAGGTACTGAAACTAAACATCATTAGGCCTAAAAACCACCTCACAATTCAGGTCAACTGTGGATTTTTTCACTGAAAGTAAGTTAGAGGCAAAACCAGGCATATAGAAGGCAGTGGATTCTCTATCAAATAATTTAAGGTTCCCTATTCCTTCTATCTTCACCTTATCACCATTGGCTATTATAACATTCCCTAAGGCAGGCCTAACATCACTAATAAGATTCCTATCACTAATCATATGATGACTAGATCCATAATCTATTATAATTGGCTTAGAGACCAGGGAATGTGTACCATACTTCTTGGAGGAGATAATGGCTTTTGCCAGCTTTGATTAGAGGCTCAATATCACTCATTCTGATGGGGCCATCATTGATCATTGCCTTGTTCCACACTTCTCGTTCATTAGAGTCGCTTATCAAGGCTGAATACATGGATGCTGCTTTAATAATATGTTGCTCATCCTCCTTGGGTTTCCTTCCAACAGGTTTGGTATCAAACCAGCTTTGCTTGATACCCTTCCTGGCATGTCTTTTCGTGACCTTCTTGTATCCAGGTACCAGCACCATCTTTCCTTTCTTGCTGTGCATCTCTTTTACAAGGAGTTCTGGCTTCCTTTCCCTCTTAAATAGAGTGTGAGATACTTGTTCTCTTTGAACCAGAGCACACACACCTTCAAGGTTGGGGAGCTTGTCTTCTCTCAGAATATGCTTGATTAAGTTATTGTAGGATGAATTCAGGTTCAGGAGAAGGCTGAAGACCTTGTCTTGTTCATATCTTTCCTTGATAACCTCTGGATCCAAGGAGAAAGGTCTGAGCACATCCATCTCTGTCCATAAGCTTCTGAACTTGCCAAAATACTGATTGAACTCCACTTCCTCCTGGCTCAGGTTGTTGATAATCCTCTTGACTTCAAACACACGGCTCAAGTTGGAGAGATTCCCATACACTGTTTGAAGAATCTCCCAGAAAGTTTTCAGAGAGGAAGTGCTTGAGTGATGAAGAACAAGTATGAAGGTGATGCGGATGAGACTTGATGAGGAAGAACGAGAGACTGATGGAAGAAAGAGAGTGATTCGTGAGAGAGAGTATGAGAGATTGAGAGATTAATGAGAGAAAGAGATTGAGAGACTAAGTAACCAGAGACTTGAGAGAACGAGACTAAGAGAGTGTGAAGGAGAGAACTTCTCTACTTATTATTAACCATCGACATACAAAGGGTATAAATAGATAAAGAGAGCAACAATAGGGTTTACAAGGTTTGAAATGAGTGAACCAGAGGCTCTACACGTTCTGGATACAGCCTGGCTGGTCAAGGGTGAACTTGGCTGAGAATAGGCCACCAAGGTCCATGTATCTGTCCAGTCAACCGTCCAGGTTCATAGTCCAAGCTCCCCTTCCTTTCCAGCCTGTAAAGGCATAAACCTTATCCTTTAGCAAGCAGCATCTCGCAGGTCCTTCCCAAGATGCCATTCTGATCCCATCTTCTTCTCCAAACCATCCGAGACTCTTTCTTCACCATTGAAGCTTCTTTGTGACTTGGGATGCAAGGTAAGACCTAGGGTTGTACGGATTTAGGGTTTGGTCCGTACAACTTGACCCAGTTTTTGCACAAAACTAAAATAACTTCAAATGGTCGAGAATAAAGTTTTCCAGGTTGGCCCGTCCGTACAGGCCGTACAGTCCGTACGGCCGTACAGTCCGTACGGCCGTACAGTACGGACGACCCGAACTTTGTACATCGACCCATTTGATCCCAAACTTCTCCCAAGCCTTCTTCCTTCATAGTAAACCCCTCCTGAACCTTGTTCTAGCTCTGGTTAAGCTTCTAGACCCTCCTTAGACTTTGATCAGTCTCTAAGTGGGTTTTGCCCAAGCTTTGCACATTAACCTTTAGTGAGATGGTTTATCACTTCAGGTTAACACTCCCCCTCAAGCTTGACTCTATAGATCCTGAGTCAAGCTTGGAACCCTGAAGTCCCTCCTCGTTAAAACCTTACCAAAGAAAACCCTCCTTAGGATAAAACCTTGGCAAGGAAAGAGTAAGTTCTTTCAAGGCCTAGGGATTGGCCATTGAGTCTTTGTGTCTTAGAACCAGTGTGGTTGGACACAAAGGACTCGGGATCGTGGCCTAAACTCGTGCAGCCAACAACACAAGGCTTGCACACTCATAGAACTCGGCTTGACCTCTTCATAGACCCGGTTTGGGTCTCCCCCTCTCAACTGACTTCAAGGCCACCTTAGAGAAGCTAGGAAACGACCATGATCATCTTCTGTGAGGCTCAAGCACTGGTTATGGTACCTGATACATTATCCCAAAGGTGCATCAGTACTTAACAAAGATATCAACAAGAATAAGTCACTTAGGTAAGACTCAAAGTTTAAACAAAACCAAAGATTCTAGCAACTTAGACACCTTCTAAATGGAGCAAGATCAATGATGGTTTCAACTAAGGCTCAAGCACTAGAATCTATTCAAGCATTTTAAGAACCATTTCGAGTTTAAGAAATGATGAATGACTTGTACTAGACTAAGTTTAAGTTACTTCCCTTTTGTTTAGATGAGTGACTGCCTTGTCACTTGGATCCCTCACACTTGGCCGGTTGCAACCTCTTCATGGCAACACCAACTTGATGGGAGGTGTGTGGAGCTTTCAGCTTCAGTTTTCAATCACCTCACCACAGAGGCCGCATTGAACTGAGCTTTCATAGGCACACAACCAAGGCTGCTCTGAACAGCCTCTTTGCATAGACACGCCACTGCCTAGACCCAGTTTGGTGTTCCTTTGTTGAAGTCCTTGCACGGCTTGATACTGGACCATGGATTATGTACATTTAGACTCCCCCTCAAGCTTCACTCCGAGACTATGGGAGGAGCTAAGCTTGTGAGATTAGTGTATACAGTTCCATGGTCTTAAGGAACCATCAGTCTTTCCAAGACTTGATGTCCTAACCCTTGTGAGTTTTGGCTCTCTTCCTTATACCAGGAATAAATGGTGTTTGAATCACCTTAAGAGCCCTCACAAGGTAGTCTCTCATTGTATGATCACCCACTCTACACTTCTTGTAGACTTTTGGGACTGATACGTCCATGTGGTATCATACAATGGAATCATCCTCTCATTGCATAATCAATCACACTACACTTCCTGTAGTTTGTGGACTGACTCGTCCAGTGATGATATGCAATCGCATAAGACCATTTTCTTGTCACCTTGGTTTGGTTTGTCACTGTATCCTAAGTACCTGACATCACCACAACTCAATGCAAGGATTAGATCATCCCATTGGGACCAAACCAAGATCACACATCCGGTTTGATCACCAATACCTCAACAAGCTATGATCTTGAAACAAGCTAATCACAAGAACAAGATCAAGCACAAATCAATCTCTAAAGAGCAATGTATGCTTTCAACAATACACTGACACTTTAGGCTTTTAATTTCATGCAGCAAAAGATGCAACAACTTAAGCAATACTATATGAATGCAATAGGTTCAATCCGAGAGCTACAAGAGACTATGCACACCAGTTCCAATCAAAACCAATGATGCAAGCAACCTAGACAGCTTCTAAATGATGCAAGCAAACACTGATGGATTAAACAAAGGCATTAGAACCAGTATGCAACCGGATTGAACTTAGACAAAATGAAATATGCTTATGCAAAACAGATTATCAAAACCATGAACCAAGAGCTTAGACAACTTCTAAATGCTTCAAGACAACCATGATGGATAAGCTATGACAAAAGCGACCAGGAACATACTACAATGCAATAAACAAGCCAGGAGATCCTGGGACACAAACACCACTCAATGCACAACTAAACAAAGACACAAGCTCTTATTAAGGGTTTAGGAGGTTTACTTACAACCCAAGGAATCTGAGCTGATTCCTTGAACCTCCATGGACGCGGCTCATCTGAACTTGGCAGGTTTGAGATGTGGGTTAAGCACCCAACACCTCTCCTTGGTGTGTCCATCCCTCTTGCAATGCTCGCACTTGAAACCCCTTCTGTCCTCCCTCTTGTAAGCCGCCTTGTGGGACTGAGGAACTGATTCAGCTTGTGATGCAAGGAGAGGACTCTCCTTTGCTTCAAACAACCCGTGTGAACCTTCCTCCTTTTGGACTTGGGAACACACTTCTTCAAGCGTGGGAAGCTTCTCAGACCTTAGGATATGTTTGATAAGGTCATTGAAGGTAGGACTGAGGGTCAAGAGCAGACCAAACACCTTGTCTTGCTCCCTTCTTTCATTCAACACTTCTGGGTCAAGAGATTGAGGTCTCAGCATCTCAAGTTCAGACCAAAGGGCTCTGAACTTTCCTAGATGAACCGTGAACTCCTCATTCTCTTGGGACAGGTTGTTGATGGCTCTCTTGATTTCAAAGACTCGGCTGAGGTTAGAGATGTTACCATAGATCTTGTTTAAGGTTTCCCAAAGCTCTTTAGCACTCTAACAGTATGAGTAGGCTTCAAGGATAGATCTTTCTAGGGAGCTTTGGAGAAAGGTCAAGACTGTGTAGTCATCTTGTTGCCACTTCTCTTCCGAGACAATAGGAGAACCAGTATCACCACTGGATGAACTCTCTTGAGAGGCGACAGCTTTGGAGGAATTTGGAGCACCTGAGATGCAATGGCTCCATAACCCCTTTCCACCAAGGGCTGTCTTCACCAGGCGTGACCAGAGAAGGTAGTTGGGACCTTTGAGGATGACTGGAATGACAATGGCTCTGGAAGACTCCATCTTGAGGTCGGATATGAGCTAGACTGTCTTCTTTGTCTTCAAAGGTGTGGACTTTAGATCCGGGTGAACTGGATCTGAAAGGAGTGATCTTTAGAGCTTGTGACTGATGCGAAAGCTTCACCAGGAGACTGAGCAACCTGGCTCTGATACCATGAAAGTTTTCAGAGAGTAAGTGCTTGAGTGATGAAGAACAAGTATGAAGGTGATGCGGATGAGACTTGATGAGGAAGAACGAGAGACTGATGGAAGAAAGAGAGTGATTCGTGAGAGAGAGTATGAGAGATTGAGAGATTAATGAGAGAAAGAGATTGAGAGACTAAGTAACCAGAGACTTGAGAGAACGAGACTAAGAGAGTGTGAAGGAGAGAACTTCTCTACTTATTATTAACCATCGACATACAAAGGGTATAAATAGATAAAGAGAGCAACAATAGGGTTTACAAGGTTTGAAATGAGTGAACCAGAGGCTCTACACGTTCTGGATACAGCCTGGCTGGTCAAGGGTGAACTTGGCTGAGAATAGGCCACCAAGGTCCATGTATCTGTCCAGTCAACCGTCCAGGTTCATAGTCCAAGCTCCCCTTCCTTTCCAGCCTGTAAAGGCATAAACCTTATCCTTTAGCAAGCAGCATCTCGCAGATCCTTCCCAAGATGCCATTCTGATCCCATCTTCTTCTCCAAACCATCCGAGACTCTTTCTTCACCATTGAAGCTTCTTTGTGACTTGGGATGCAAGGTAAGACTTAGGGTTGTACGGATTTAGGGTTTGGTCCGTACAACTTGACCCGGTTTTTGCACAAACCTAAAATAACTTCAAATGGTCGAGAATAAAGTTTTCCGGGTTGGCCCGTCCGTACAGGCCGTACAGTCCGTACGGCCGTACAGTACGGACGACCCGAACTTTGCACATCGACCCATTTGATCCCAAACTTCTCCCAAGACTTCTTCCTTCATAGTAAACCCCTCCTGAACCTTGTTCTAGCTCTGGTTAAGCTTCTAGACCCTCCTTAGACTTTGATCAGTCTCTAAGTGGGTTTTGCCCAAGCTTTACACATTAACCTTTAGTGAGATGGTTTATCACTTCAGGTTAACACTCCCAAACATCCTTGGCTGTTTCACAATGTGAGTAAGCCTCCAAGATTGATTCTGATACAGAGTTGTGGATGATCTCAAGTGCTTGTTGGTCCTCTATGACCCACTTGTCTTCATCCCGCAGGCAAATAACCTGACCATCCTCTTGAGTAATCCTCTTTGAAGCTTCAGCCTTCATGATATGACTGTCACCACAACATCACTCCAGAATCTCTTAGGAGCATTGGCATGGAACATCATTGATCGAGCAACCTCCATGAGATGTGTATTCTTTCTTCAGCCACTCCATTCTGTTGAGGTGTATAGGGACAGCTTATTTGGTGGATTATGCCATGTTTTGCCAAGTGATTCTTGAATGCATGGCTTGTATACTGTCCTCCATTGTCTGATCTCAGTACCTTCACATTGGCTTTTAAGTGGTTAGTGACATACGATTGAAAGTTCATAAATGCATCCTTATAAGGCAGACATGTTAACCAAGTATACTTTGATTTCTCATCTATAAAAGTGACAAAATACTTGTGATTATCCCTAGACACACATGGAGAGGTCCAAACATCCGAATGAACTAAGTCAAAGCATTTCTCATAGATGGTTACTAATGTTGGAAACACAGATTTGCAATGCTTTCCTAGAATGCATGCTTCACAATCCAAGTGGCTAAATTACATATCAGGCATCATGAGTTCTAATGCAGGAGAGTGTGGATGTCCTAATCTAGCATACCAAGTAGTGCTATCACATAAATTAGTACTGGTCATGCATGAAGGAAGTAGAAGAAGAAGAGGAAGAGGGCTTAGTCTTTTGGAGATGGTATAAACCATCTTTGCTGTTTCCTTCTCCAATCACTTTCCCTGTCTTAAGGTCCTGAAACTCAACATCATTAGGCCTAAAAACCACCTGACAATTCAGGTTAACTGTGGTTTTTTTCACTGAAAGTAAGTTAGAGGCAAAACCAGGCATATAGAAGGCAGTGGATTCTCTATCAAATAATTTAAGGTTCCCTATTCCTTCTATCTTCACCTTTACCATTGGCTATTTTAACATTCCCTAAGGCAGGCCTAACATCACTAGTAAGATTCCTATCACTAATCATATGATGACTAGATCCATAATCTATTATAATTGGCTTAGAGACAAGGGAATGTGTTCCATACTTCTTGGAGGAGATAATGGCTTTTGCCAGCTTTGATTAGAGGCTCAATATCACTCATTCTGATGGGGCCATCATTGATCATTGCCTTGTTCCACACTCCTCGTTCATTAGAGTCGCTTATCAAGGCTGAATACATGGATGCTGCTTTAATAATATGTTGCTCATCCTCCTTGGGTTTCCTTCCAACATGTTTGGTATCAAACCAGCTTTGCTTGATACCCTTCCTGGCATGTCTTTTCGTGACCTTCTTGTATCCAGGTACCAGCACCATCTTTCCTTTCTTGCTGTGCATCTCTTTTACAAAGAGTTCTGGCTTCCTTTCCTTTTTAAATAGAGTGTGAGATACTTGTTCTCTTTGAACCAGAGCACACACACCTTCAAGGTTGGGGAGCTCGTCTTCTCTTAGAATATGCTTGATTAAGTGATTGTAGGATGGATTCAGGTTTAGGAGAAGGCTGAAGACCTTGTCTTGTTAATATCTTTCCTTGATAACCTCTGGATCCAAGGAGAAAGGTCTGAGCGCATCCGTCTCTGCCCATAAGCTTCTGAACTTGCCAAAATACTGATTGAACTCCACTTCCTCCTCGCTCAGGTTGTTGATAATCCTCTTGACTTCAAACACACGGCTCAGGTTGGAGAGATTCCCATACACTGTTTGAAGACTCTCCCAAAGATCCTTGGCGGTTTCACAATGTGAGTAAGCCTCCAAGATTGATTCTGATTGAGAGTTGTGAATGATCTCAAGTGCTTGTTGGTCCTCTATGACCCACTTGTCTTCATCCCTCAGGCAAATAACCTGACCATCCTCTTGAGTCATCCTCTTTGAAGCTTCAGCCTTCATGATATGGCGGTTCCAAAGTCCATGACTTCCCATGGTAACTCTGGCCACTCTTGACCAAAGTAAGTAGTTAGTACCCTCAAGGGTTACTAGAATCAAACTTCTTCTTTTTATTTCCATGGTAGACTTTCTTTTACCCAATGGATAAAGCTATTGTCCAGTGGGTAAAGATGAAGAACACAGAAAATTTAAACCAGAAACAGAATGAGATTTTGAATAACCAGAGAGTTGATGAGATTATATGCTCTAATGAAGATACTCTGATAACAGAATGAAGAGAAAGAAAGTGGACAAGAGTAAAAAAGAGAACACAGAGTAGCTGGAAAACAGAGTAACTAGAAAACAGAGTAACTGGAAAAACATAGTAAATGGATAACATAATGGATTTTCCGGAATATAAAGAGTTTAGGAGCTTATTGCTCTGATACCATGTTAGAATAAGAGATTATGATGTGTAGAATGAAGAACAGTGAAGTATTTGATGAAGAATGATGAAGAACATATGAAGAATGATGAAGAACAAGAAGAGAGAGAGTATGGACGGGTTTGAGAGAGAGAGAGAGAGAGTGTAATGAGAATGGGAGACTGATTCTCCTTACTTTTCATTTCTTCTTGAGTTACAGTATATAGCCAAGGCTTACCCTGGACCACATGACTTAAACAAACAATATAATTCAAACTGGAAACAAGAAGACAAAGAGTGAAAGTGACTTGTCCTAACAGCTCTCTCCTTAAGTTGCACACGTGACTCTTCCCTTTGAACTTGAATCTGGTACAACTCCCTCCCAACAGTCTCCTTAGCTTCTGAAGGCAAGGTGGTCGAAATCCCTAGCTTGCCTTTCAAGTCAAGCTAGGTCACAGGATATACCTTGTGATCCAAGACTGTACGGACATGATTCTTTCTCAAGTAAATGGAGCATCTGATTTTCTTTCTCTTTGGCTTCTCTTGTCAATTCCTCTTCTCATCTTTGGTTCTTCATCTTTGTATGAATGGTTAGCTATGCCATTCGGATTGACAAATGCACCTAATACATTCATGAGATTGATGAATCATGTTCTTAGATCATTCACAGGCATCTTTGTTGTTGTGTACTTTGATGACATCTTAGTATATAGCAAGAACTTTGAGGATCATATAGAACATCTTAGGGCTGTTCTTAATGTGTTAAGAAATGAGAAACTCTTTGCCAACTTGAAGAAATGTACTTTTGCATAGATAACTTGGTCTTTCTAGGCTTTGTTGTGAATGAAAATGGAGTTAAGGTGGACGAGGAGAAAGTCAAAGCTATCATGGACTGGCCAAGCCCAACCACAGTTGGAGAAGTGAGAAGTTTCCATGGGCTTGCTGGTTTTTAGAGGCGCTTTGTGAAGGACTTTAGCACCATTGCAGCTCCATTGACTGAAGTAATCAAGAACGATGTAGGATTAAAATGGGGAGAAGCACAAGAAGCCGCATTCCAAACCCTTAAAGAGAAGCTTACTCAATCACCTCTCTTAATGCTTCTTGACTTTACTAAAACCTTTGAGATTGAATGTTATGCCTCAGGGATTGGAATTGGTGCTGTGTTGATGCAGGATAGGAAACCCATCGCCTACTTAAGTGAGAAGCTTGGAGGAGCCACTCTCAACTATGCCACCTATGACAAAGAACTCTATGCTTTGATGAGGGCCTTGCAAACATAGCAACATTACTTCTGGCCCAAGGAGTTTGTCATCCACACTGACCATGAGTCCCTAAAGTATCTCAAAGGGCAGAGTAAGCTTAGTAAGAGACACGCAAGGTCATTGAGTTCATTGAGACATTCCCATACGTGATCAAATACAAACAAGGTAAGGAGAACATAGTTGCTGATTCACTATCTCGGAGGTATGTTCTCTTGACCACTTTTAAGGCTAAGCTAATAGATTTTGAGCAGATTAAAGACATGAATGAGACTGACCTTGACTTTAAAGAAGCTTATGTGTCTTGTGATAAATTTTCTGCAAGACACTACTTTAGGCAAGATGGATTCTTCTTCTATGATAACAGATTGTGTGTGCCTAATTGTTCTCTACGAGATCTGTTTGTTAGGGAATCCCATGGGGGCAGTCTAATGGGTCATTTTGGGATTGCCAAGACTCTTAAATTTTTGCAGGATCGCTTCTATTGGCCACACATGAAAAGAGATGTTGAGAGAATCTGTGAAAGGTGTGCTACTTGCAAGCATGCTAAGTCCCAAGTCCAATCTCATGGTTTGTACACTCCTTTACCAATCCCTCACCATCCTTGGAATGACATATCTATGGATTTCATTGTTGGATTGCCTAGGACTAGAACCATAAAGGACTCTATATTTGTTGTTGTTGATAGGTTCTCTAAAATGGCACATTTCATAGATTGTGATAAGACTGATGATGCATTGCATGTTGCTAACTTGTTCTTTAAAGAGGTTGTTCGTTTACATGGCATGCCTAGAACTATAGTTTCGGATAGAGACACTAAGTTTCTTAGTTACTTTTGGAAGACTCTTTGGTCTAAGCTAGGCACTAAGTTGTTGTTCTCTACTACATGTTATCCGCAAACTGATGGACAAACTAAGGTAGTTAATAGGACTCTAGGAACCCTCATGCGTGCATTCATCAAAAAGAACTGGAAAACTTGGGCAGATTACTTACCTCACTGTGAATTTGCATACAATCATGCCATGCATTCTGCTTCTAAGTATTCTCCTTTTGAAATTGTTTATGATTTCAATCCCACCTCTCCTTTGGATCTAATGCCCTTAACTGAGTGTGAAAGAGTTAGTTTGGACGGTACGAAGAAAGCTGATATGGTCCAGCAAATCCACGAGAAGGCTAGGCAAAACATTGAACAAAAAACTAAGTACTTTGAGAAACAAGCCAACAAGGGAAGGCGTGTGCAGCTCTTTGAAGTTGGTGACAAGGTTTGGCTTCACCTAAGGAAAGAGAGGTTCCCCAGCGAGAGGAAGTCCAAGTTGATGCCAAGAATTGATGGACCATTCGTGATCATCCACAAGATCAATGACAATGCCTATAAACTTGATCTCCAAGGTAAGTATGATGTGTCTAATAGCTTCAATGTTCCTGACTTGGTTCCTTTTGTTGATGATGAACCAGATTTGAGGACAAATCCTTTTCAAGAGGGAAGGGATGATGTGATCATGGACCAGCTTGCCAAATAGGGTAAAGAGATCTTAGACGAGCCACCTGATGCCACCATGTACCAGCAGCCTGGTGATGATGCTTTGACCATTCCAGAAGGTCCCATGACCCGTTCCAGAACCAAGAAACTCAAAGATACTGTTGTAGGATTACTCACTTCACATCCACAACAAGAAGAAAGTCTTGGACACGGTTTGATGGTACGAGATATCTTGATCACCATTCAAGCTATCTCTACATCAAGCTGAGTTAGTGTTTAGGCAAGACATTTGGTGTGTGCTCTTTTCCTTGCTTTTGATTTTGTCCCACGAGGTTTTCCGGAGGAAGGTTTTTAACGAGGCCACGACTTGTCTTACAAATCACCTAGGCCATATCCCGGCCCAAGACTACTTGAAGACCATCTATTTTTACCTTATGTTATTTTAAGAGTATGGTTTTTATTTTATGTTTTCCGAAACCCTAGAGCCTGTTCTTTGGTTTTCTATTTAAGTGTTTTGTCAAACCCTTGAGAAGTTAAGCAATCTAATATCAAAGTCTTTTGTTCTTCTTGACGGCTCTCTCTCTAAGTTGTCGAGTGTTCTTCAGGTGTGTAATATCCAGAGCCCTAAAGGGTGTCTATCTCGGTGTGTCATATCCGATCTAGTCATCTAAGAGTATCAAGAGATCTCTCATCCTTCTTGTGTCACCATTCAATCCACAGCCTTGAAGAACTTGAGTCTCTGATTCGTTCTTGCAAGGATCTATCCTCCAATCAACCAAAGAAGCATCCTAGGAGTGTGCCAATAAGCTTCTGAACTTGCCAAAATACTGATTGAACTCCACTTCTTCCTGTCCCAGGTTGTTGATAATCCTCTTGACTTCAAACACACGGCTCAGGTTGGAGAGATTCCCATACACTATTTGAAGACTCTCCCAAAGATCCTTGGCAGTTTCACAATGTGGATGATCTCGAGTGCTTGCTGATATTCTCTGACCCACTTGTATTCATCCTTCAGACCATTTGCCTGACTATCCTATTGAGTCATCCTCTTTGAAGTTTCATCCTTCATAATGTGGCTGTCCCAAAGTCCACGACTCCCCACGGTAACTCGGGCCACTCTTAACATACCAAGTAGTTAGAACCCTCAAGGGTTACTGGAATCAAGCTTCTTCTTTCAATTTCCATGGTTGAATTTCTTTTACCCACTGTAATAAGATCCTAGGTTGATGCTTTGGAACAGATGGGATAATCCTTTGCATAAACGAATCAAAAGACTCAAGTTTCTCAAAGGCAGTGGATCGAATGGTGACACAAGAGATATGGCTCGTGTCCTGATACTCCTAGACTCCTTGTTTGGATATGACACACCAAACAACTCGTCCTTAGGTTGCTGGATATTACTCGCCAGCCAAGCTTCTCGCCAAAGACAAGAGAAGAGGGGAAACTAGGTTTTTGATAAAAGACTGCTTAATCTCAGGAAGAGAGTAACAAGGGTTTAAATAGAGAAACCAAGGAACAAGCTCCTTAGGTTTCAAAAATAACATGACATAAGAACTATAGAATAAAAACAAACATATGATAAATAGATAGTCTTCTTTTAGGCTTGGACCGAGTTAGCACCTAGGAGATGTGTAAAGCAGCTTGTGGCCTCGTTAAAAACCTTCCTCCATAAAACCTCTTTGGGACAAAACCGAGAGCAAGGAAAAGAGCACACACAAGTAGTTTGCCTAAGTACTAATTCAGCTTTATGTGGAGGTGGTTTGTCCATGGGTGCATTCCTAGATACATCATCTTCCTTGTTGAGCTGGTCCATGATCACATTACATTCTTTGGTGTTTTCCATGATCACATCATCCCCTCCCCCTTCAAAATGATTTGTCCTCAAATCTGGTTTACCTTCAATATAGGGGACCAAGTCAGTAACATCAAAGTTAAAAATCAGATTACACTTACCTTGCAAGCCTCTTTGATAGGCATTGTTGCTGACTGGTTCAGATATGTAGAAGGCATTGATCCATTTAGTTCCTGATTCAATACTCACACCTGATACATGGAAACAAAGCAAGTTAGCATTTGAAAATTTATCAAAGAGTAATAATCTTATCCCAAATTTGTTTTTGTTCGGTTTTGGCTTGTGTGCCGCATCTGGTGGTGCTTCTTTGATGAGGATGAAGCCAGTGAAGTCTTGGTGCTTATCTTGATCCAAACAAGAGTATTATATCTGTGTAATCAATAAAAGATCTCTTGAAAACATGATCACTTACCTTAGCATGCTCACCTGGTCGCCATATATAGGATTGAGATGTTCTAAGCTCAGATAATTCAGAATAGAGTAAGTGTAGGTGTACCTGAGTAGTAGAATCAGTAACTTGCAATTCCAAATTTGTTTCAGCCTCAAACTGATTCTTTCTGGATGTAGGAAGGATTATGAATGTAGGGCAGGTTGGTTCATAGCTCAAATCCTTCTTTTCAAAAAGTGTACACCTCAAAACAGTTTGTCCTGTACCAACAGCAAGCAAATCAGGTGTCATATTCTTCTTTGACTTTAGATAGTTACCTCGGGTTGGCTTCTTTGGAAATTCCTGTAGACTAAGCTCATCTGGTGGTTTCTCCTTGGTTTGAGAAAAAAACATGAGTTCTTCTCCTGATCCAGTAATCACTTCACCATTGACTCTAGTGCATTCTTCATCTCCAATAATAGTTTGATAATCTCGGCAATGGTACTGAAGTTGCTGCATATCTGGTGGCTTCCATATCTTTACATGGTCGAGAAGCAAGTCTTTATGATCAACTTCCAACTCCTTATGACCCCAGCCGGTTCTAGCACGAACGGAGAACTCTCCTAGGATGATAATATTGTGTGCATACGCTCCAGGTCTCCACGAGTAGGTCTGTAACCTTCCAGCACAATCAGATATAAGTTTCTCTTGGGAAAAATCCAAACCGACATATTTTGCAAAAATAGCAATATCTTGATGATCAGGTGGCCATTTCCTGCGTGGTCTGGTTTGTTGGATCCTTGACTGACTTGAATTCATTCTCCATTTGGTTTCATAGTGAAACCCTTGATGAGCTGAGACGTGCAACACCTTATCTTCAAAGGATTAGAAATCAACAAAATCAAATGTTGGTGCAGCTGAATTCTTCTCAATCAATATGATCTTGTTCCTTTGACTCCTCAACTCTTCTCCAGGCTCAAATAAAACATGCTTCAAGCCCATTTCGTTTCTTGAAAGCTCAATAGCTCTGAACTTGTTCCAAGCAAAAGGACTGATCAGAAAAGTACTTAAGAATGTCTTTTGGAATCACATGAGTCAAAGACATTCATTTGCACCAATCTACTCCCTGATTGTGGTTTCTTGTGTGCCTCCTCTTCTATCATATCCTGTTTGAAAATAACCAGGTCGTCCATTACTGGTTGATCATCCTTCTGAATGGTGGTTGTTGGAATCTCGGCTTGATCTTCTTGAGCTTGTGCTGCTGATTCTGGTCCTGCTGAGTGAAGTTCTGAGATAGAAGTGAAAGACTCTTGATTCTGTGCTTCTATGGCTGGACGTGTTGTGTTGGACCTTTTGAATTGCTTCTCCACATCCATCATGACTTGTAACAATGCTTCCTTATCCTTTTCACTGAATAAACAAAATTCTTTATCTTCTCTAAATGGATTAGAGGTTGTCTTCTCCTTGCTATAACAGATTGGTTTTTTGATAGATGAACCAAAAATACTAGATGGACGTGATCTCTTGCTGTCAGGCTGTTTCTGAACCGAGTTTGAAGGATAAAGCTTTGTCTCAGCTGGCTTCTTTTGATCTGTGCTCCACTTGTCTCGTTCAAACCTTCTTTGTTGTGGAGTTTCTTTCTTAACAACAGCATTCTCCTGGTTTCTTTCCAACTTATCATTCCCTCTTTGCTTGAACTCATCTCTAGATGATCTGCTTTTTCTTTGTTGATGTATGTCTTGTCTGCATTTTCTCAGTTGATCTTTGAAGACTTTATCCATGCTAGCCGTGAATGCTTCAAGCAACAGTGTATCATTCTCGCTGAGTTCTCCTTTGTGCTCCTTCGCCATTGTTCCTGAGAATAAAAGAAAAGAGAACCAGTAACAAGTTCTAGATAAACAGAACACACAATGAGAAAAATAAGTTTAAGATCAAGCTAGTTTCAATAACAGAAAACAACCAGATTGGTTTTAAATTTCGAAATTAGAATCAAGCAAACAACAAAACAGAACTCATACACTTGAAACAGACAGCTTGATACTTGAAATTTTTGAATCCAGAATCAAGTGAACAACAAAAGAACGGATTAAGAACAGAAACACACTTGAAACATAAAACAAAACAGATTCAAAATAAATTCAAACCTCATACTTCTCTGATCAATTTCGAACTCAAGATACGTCAAGAACAAATCAGAACTAATCAGAACAGAATAGATCAACTTAACAATACAGAAACCGATCGATTTCTAGAAACCCTTAAACGATTTCAGTATCAAGCAATCAATAACTTCTGCAACAAGAATCCGATTTTTTTTTATCAGAAACAATATCAAGGAACCATATTTCTATGAAGATTTCGACACAGAACACAGATCAACACGAAATCAAAGTGAATATGAAAAGAAAACAGCAGATTCGTGATCAAAACACTCAAAGTTAATAGATTTCAACAGCAGAAACACAGATCTGATCAAAACACCACAGAATACGAAAAGACAATAACGAAAATCAGTGAGAAATCGAATACTTCCCTTCCAGAGTTGCTCTGATACCACATAATAAGATCCTAGGATGATGCTTTGGAACATATGTGATAATCCTTTGCAGAAACGAATCAAAAGACTCATGTTTCTCAAAGGCAGTGGATCGAATGGTGACACAAGAGATATGGCTCGTCTCCTGATACTCCTAGACTCATTGTTTGGATATGACACATCAAACAACTCGTCCTTAGGTTGCTGGATATTACTCACCAGCCAAGCTTCTCGCCAAAGACAAGAGAAGAGAGAAAACTAGGTTTTTGATAAAAGACTGCTTAATCTCAGAAAGAGAGTAACAAGGGTTTAAATAGAGAAACCAAGGAACAAGCTCCTTAGGTTTCGAAAATAACATGACATAAAAACTATAGAATAAAAACAAACATAAGATAAATAGATAGAGTCTTCTTTTAGGCTTGGACCGAGATTAGCACCTAGGAGATGTGTAAAGCAGCTTGTGGCCTCGTTAAAAACCTTCCTCCGTAAAACCACTTTGGGAAAAAACCGAGAGCAAGGAAAAGAGCACACACAAGTACTTTGCCTAAGTACTAATTCAGCTTGATGTGGAGGTAGCTTGAAAGGTGATCAAGGTAACTCGGAATATCAAGCTTTTTCCAAGACCTTCTTCTTGTTTCCAAATGAGTCTAAGTAATCCTCCAATGGCTCCATTTAGTTTCTTGGTTCTAGAACGAGCCATGGGACCTCCTGGAATGGCTAAGGCATCTTCATCAGCTGGTTTGTACATGGGTGCATTCCTAGATACATCATCTTCCTTGTTGAGCTGGTCCATGATCACATTACATTCTTTGGTGCTTTCCATGATCACATCACACTTGACAATAGAATGAAGAACACTGAAATTTCAAAATTAATAAAAACAGAATAGATTTGTGGAAAAAGACTAAATAGAGCTTAATGCTCTGATAGAGATTTCTTGGTAAAGGAGAAAAGATGATTTTGAGATTGAAACAGAGTAGGACTGAAACAGGGGAAAATAGAGTAACTGGAAAACATAGTTGGAAGAACAGAATGGATTTTTCGGAATTTAAAGGGTTTAGGAGCTTAAAGCTATGATACCATGTTAAAATTGTGAAAGTATGAGGA
The DNA here is from genome assembly GCA_905132765.1 of Moricandia arvensis. NCBI lineage: Eukaryota > Viridiplantae > Streptophyta > Magnoliopsida > Brassicales > Brassicaceae > Moricandia > Moricandia arvensis. The sequence goes on from CAJHQP010001656.1 coordinate 63,779, forward strand.
GAATAGTTGAGTTTAGGTGATATTTGGGTAAAGAACCATGAGGAACAGAGTAAGAACAAGAGAATTAGTTTCTGGATAGTTTAGGGAGAGAGAGGAGAGAGAGTGACGAATTTGGAGATTGGGAGAGAGAAGGGAGATTATTCTCCTTAGTTTATTCATCTGCTTGAGTTTACATTATATGGAGACAGCCCTGAGATTAATAAAAGAATAAAGAAAGGAAATATCTTGCTGCTGGTTCAGAGGTGAAAGGGATAGGTCATGAACAGCTCTTTGCTTAAGTAGAACATGTGATTCCCATTCAAACTGATTCAAACTCTTGCCTCTGGTCAACCTGAACCCCCAACGTCTATACGGGTCCATAAGCAAAAGTTTGCCTCCCAAATTTCAGCTTCCTTGCCTTGAAAACCAAGCTAGGTCATCTCTGGTCAGCATGTACAGACAGAGTTAAAATACCCAACCATATCACTTCTTCTTTTCTATTTTGCTTCTTCTTCTTCTCCTCTTTGGTTCTTCATGATGTGATCATAGACCAGCCAGCTAATGGAGATGATGAGCTGATGGACAAACCAATTGATGAAGATGCCTTGTCCATTCCAGAAGGGCCTATGACTCATTCCATATCAAAGAAGCTCAAGGAAGCTATTGGAGGATTACTTAAGATGTCATTCATACAAGGAGATTGTCTTGGCCGAAGCTTGATCAACCAAGACACCCTTACCACAATTCAAGCTACTCTTTTATCAAGCTGATCATTAACTAGGCAAGCAACCTAAGTGTGCTCTTTTTCCTTACCTTTGGTTTTGTCCCAATGGGTTTTCTAAAGTTAGGTTTCTAACGAGGCCTTAGCTTGCTACACAAATCATCTAGTTGATGTATCTTAGTATATGCATGATATGTATGCATATTAGGACCGACCACATTTCTATCTTAGGTTAAGTTTTAAACTATGGTTTTTATTTCATTATTATCTCGAAACCTAAAGGAGCCTGTTCCTTGGTTTCTATTTAAACTCTTGCAACTCTCATTCTAAGGCACACAGTCTTTTATTCTAAACCTTTTGTATTCTCTCTTCTCTCTGATCTTTGTCGAATGTAAGAGCTTTCTGGTGAGTCATATCTGGCGACTAAGGATTCTAGTTTGGTGTGTCATATCTGATCTAGTGCCTCGGAGTATCAAGGAGATCATCCACACCTCTTTGTGTCACCAATCAATCCACAAACCTTGGTAAACTTTAGTCTTCTGATCGGTTTACGCAAGGATCTATCCCAAAAAATCCAGAGAAGCATCCTAGGAACGTGTTAAGTAGTATCAAAGCATCTCTGGAAGGGGAGTTCTCGTTATCCTTTTTGTTTTCGATTCGATCCTTTCATATTCTTTTAAGCTTTTGATCGATTTGTGTTTTGTGGTGATTATAACGAGTGATCTTATCTTGTTCTTGTGTTTATCGATTGACCAATTCATCCTTGTGAGTGTTATTGACAAATCTGATCGTTTGATTGATAAAACTGATAGAACTAAAAGTGTGTTCATCGATTTAGTCTGAGATCGGTTCATCTACTCTTTGTTATGATTGATCATTGTTCTTTGTTCTGAAAATCGATTGATCCTTTCCTATACTTGTTCTAAATCGATAGATCTCTGATTGCTTTGTGGAAAGTTGATCGATTTACAAGTTTTAATCACAGATCTTTGAAAATGTTTTCGAATACTTGTTGTTTACGTTACAAGTTTTGTGATCCGGAAATTGAAAAGCTTGTGTGTGTTTGATCCACTCTATTGATTCATATATCATCCAATTGTATTAAAACCTTAATCGATTGTTTCTTTGATTGTTTTTTGATCTTTGTTTAATCAAATCTTTTGGAGTGATCGATTTGAATTCTATTCATTGCTGATCAAGTTACTTGTTTCAAAAATTTGTTCAAGTAAAGTTGTTTCCTTTTTTCGTTTTGATTAGAACTCTTTACTGGTTGAGTGTTTGTCTTGTTCCAGGTAACAATGGGGAACGAATCAGATGAGGAAGCCACACTGATGAGAAGGAACAAGCTGTTGATGGAGGCCATGACCAATCAACTTAATCAGACTATGATCTCAACCATGGGAGATTTGATGAAGGCTAACATAAAGGAGTTGCGAGATGAACTTATGCAAGAGATCAGACAAGCTACTGGTCAAGGCAATAGCAATGAGCCAAGAAGGGAAAGGACAAACCCAACACGTCAAGAATATGCTGGTTCTCAAGAGACTGATAACTACTATGAACGCTATCATAGTTCTGCTTCTAGAGATAGTAGGAGGAGGAAGAGGCGTGATCATGATGGTAGAAGACATCAAAAGGATGATCTTGCTGGACTAAAACTGAAGATACCCCCTTTCCATGGTAAGGCGGATCCGGATGCTTATTTGGAATGGGAGAAGAAGATCGACATGGTCTTTGATTTTCAGCTGTATACTCAAGCTCAAAAGATCCACATAGCAGCCATTGAGTTCTATGATTATGCCTTGAGCTGGTGGGATCAGTTGGTAACCACTAGGAGAAGAAACCAGGAGTATCCAGTTGAATCATGGCAAGAGATGTAATCCATCATGCAAAAAAGGTTTGTTACAAGTCATTATCACCGTGATCTACATCAGAAACTAAGGAAGCTCACTCAAGGATCAAGGACCGTAGAAGAGTACTTTCAAGAGATGGAGCTACTGATGTTGAGAGCAAACATTTATGAAGATAGAGAAGCCACTATGTCACGGTTTCTAGGAGGACTCAACCGAGAGATTCAAGACAATGTTGAGATGTAACAATATGTTTAGCTATAAGAGATGTTGCACAAAGCTATCCTTGTGGAACAACAACTCAAGAGGAAGGGACACTCTTGTACCAACTATGGAGCCTCAAGGTATCTAACATCTAAATAAGAGAAACCAGCCTACACTAAGGAGAGTAAGCCATATCCTAAAGAAGAAGCAAAACCAAGTGTCATCTTTGGAAAGGATAAGGGAAGGCCGAAGCTACCAGTTCAAGAGCTAGGGATGTAAAGTGCTTCAAATGCCAAGGAAGAGGGCACTATGCCAATGAGTGTACCAACAAACGAATCATGATCTTATTGGAGATTGGAGAGTATGAGTCTAAGGACTATAGATCCGAGTATGATCATGAGGAGTCTGAAGAAGAATATGAAGAAGAACCAGTCAAAGGAAGATTGTTGGTGGCTAGAAGACTCTTGAACCTACAAACTAAGACTGAGGAACTGGAGCAACGTGAGAACCTTTTTTGTATAAGGTGTTTGGTGCAAGGAAAGGTTTGTAGTCTCATTGTGGATGGTGGAATATGTGTTAATGTTGCTAGTGAAACAATGGTAAAGAAGTTGGGATTGAAAGTTCAAAAGCATCCAAAACCATACCGGCTACAATGGCTCAACGAGGAAGGGGAGATGAAGGTGTCCTGTCAAGTGATGGTGCCTCTAGCCATTGGAAGATATGAGGATGAAGTCCTGTGTGATGTGTTACCAATGGAAGCAAGCCACATCCTCCTAGGACGGCCTTGGCAATCAGATAGGTGTGTGGTACATGATGGCTATACCAACAACCATTCCTTTGAGTTCAAAGGAAGGAAAACTACCTTGGTACCTCTCACTCCTAAGGAAGCTCAACAAGATCAACTCCAGCTCCAAAAGAAGAAAGAAATCGACCTCAAACCAGATCAAAGCAAGAAGCATAACTTCTATGCCAAGCAGGAAGAAATCAACAGAATTTTATACTCTCAAACTCTTGTTCTATTGCTTGTTTTTAAAGAATCTATACTAACCATTACTGATCTTCCACCGGCATATCTGAGTGAACTTGTCTCTCTTTTACAGGAATATGATGATGTCTTACCAGAAGATAGTCCCATAGGTCTTCCAACAGTAAGAGGGATTGAGCACCAAATTGATTTGTTCCTGAATCAACACTCCCAAACTGTCCAGCCTACAGAACTAATCCAGTTGAGACTAAATAATTGCAAAGGCAAGTAGAAGAACTGATGGAGAAGGGCCACATCCGAGAGAGCTTGAGCCCATGTGCAGTTCCAGTGCTTCTTGTGCCTAATAAATATGGTAGCTGGCGCATGTGTGTTGATTGTAGAGCAATCAATAACATAACAGTGAAGTATCGCCACCCTATCCCTAGATTAGATGATATGCTTGATGAATTGCATGGTTCTAGCATCTTTTCTAAGATAGATTTAAAAATTGGATACCATCAAATTAGAATGAAATAGGGTGATGAATGGAAAACTGCATTCAAAATTAAACATGGTCTATATGAGTGGTTAGTAATGCCATTGGGGCAAACAAATGCACCTAGTACATTCATAAGATTGATGAACCATGTCCTTAGTGAAAGACTGAGTAGAATCTTAGTTTAAACGAATAGAAGAGTGTTTACGAGAGACTAGAAGAGATTTGGAGACTAAAAGGTTAAGAATTTACTAAGAAATCATTTCGAGATGAAGAACATGAAGAACACTTAGAGAGAATAAGAGAAACTCGAAATACTTGCTTGATTGATTAATGAAAAGGATTACAGAATATATAGAGAAGGATGAACAAGCTTAACGGATACAAAGGGATAAGGTTTCAACTCGAGTATGTGAAGTCAAGGTCTTAGGCGCGCCTGATTTGAAATAAGCGGACCAGAGGCCTTACACGCTTGATGCCAATGGTATCTTGACCAGATGCCATTCGCCAGCCTGTACATGCGCGGAGTGAACCTTATCAATAAGGTTCAATGCATGTAGACACACGGAATGAAGAAGGGAAGGAACCTTATCCGCGCATGGTAACTCTCTCTGATTTACCCGGAATAACTGTGGTCGACCCAAAGTAACTTTGGTCGACATAAGGGCTGTACGGACACCTTGTACGGCCTTGTACGGCCTTGTACGAACTTGTACGGACTTCTACGGACAATCCTATTTCTCTTCGTCATCATTCCCTCAGTGTTTCCTCTCTTTTCTCTATAGATAATGATCACTTCTTTTATTTGGTTTAACACTCCCCCTCAAGCTTGACCATGTTTAACAAGTCAAGCTTGGAATGTCATGAGATCTTCCTCATTAAAAACCTTGCCAAAGAAAACCTTCTTTAGGGATAAAACCTCAGAAAGGAAAAGAGTAAAGACCTCATGACGAGGGGATTAGTTGCACCTATTAAGATCAATGAGGCCCAACCTCTGATGGATGGACTCAAGTGTCTTTTGCCTCGGAGCCTTGTTAAAAACATCAGCCAACTGATCTTCACTCCGTGTGTAGCAAGGTAAGATCACTCCTTGGACTATCATTTGCCTCACCTTGTCGCAATCGACTTCAATATACTTGGTTCTCTCATGGAACACCGAGTTTGAAGCAATGTGGATGGCTGCTTGGTTGTCACAATGCATGGTCATTAGTGTGGCCTGATCAATCTCCAAGTGCTTTAGTATCCCTTTGATCCAAACTAGTTCATTAGTCAGCTTCAACATGGCCCTATACTCAGCTTCAGCACTTGAGCATGAAACCATTTTTTGCTTCTTGCTCTTCCAAGTGACCGAGTTCCCACCAATGAAAGTGCAATAGCCTGTTGTAGACTTCGTATCTGCTCAATCTCCTGCCCAATCCGCATCACAGTATCCTACCACCTCAGTGCTCCGGTTGCATCCCATCCATACTCCTTGATCAGGTGAGCCATTTAGGTACATCAGGATCCGATTAACCATGTTCCAATGGTGCTCCTTTGGCCCTTGCATATGTTGACTCAACTGGTTCACAGAAAAGCATATATCAGGCCGTGTAATAGTCAAGTAAATCAACTTACCCACAAGCTTTCTGTAAAGCTTGGCATCTTCAAATTGCTGGCTGTCCTCAATCTCCCCTTCACGTGGAATCTTGTACCCATCTTCTAAGGGTGTCTTCACACTCTTTCCTCCAAGCCTACCTGCATCTTTCAAAATATCAAGTGTATATTTCCTTTGAGAAAGGAACAAACCTTCTTTTGATCTACATATCTCAATCCCAAGGAAGTATTTCATTTCTCCCAAGTCTTTGATCTCAAAAACCAACTTTAGAAAGTCCATGGTTGATTGAATACCAACCTTTTCACTTCCTGTGATGATGATATCATCAACATACACAAGAAGGACTACAATACCTGATGGAGTGGTCAAGGTGAAGAGGGTGTGGTTGAGTTCAGACTTCTTGAAGCCTTTCCCATTGAGAGTAGTGCTCAGCTTGGTGTATCAGGCTCTAGGAGACTGTTTCAATCCATATATAGCCTTCTTCAGTCTCAAAACGTTTCCATCCTTAACCAAATGCTCATGACCAGGAGGTGGAAGCATATACACTTCATCTTCAAGTTCTCCTTGGAGGAAGGCATTCTTCACATCCATTTTCCATGACTTTATTCCAAGTTCACTGCAAGGGAGAGAACTATCCGGATAATATGGAGCTTGGCGACTGGAGCAAGGGTGTCAATGTAGTCCTCTCCATATGTTTGAGTGAAACCTCTTGCCAGTAGTCTTGTTTTCTTCCTCTCAATCTTCCCATTTGCAAGATACTTGATAGTTAAAATCCATCTGCTGGTCACAGCCTTCTTTCCTTTTGGAAGTTTACTCTCATACCAAGTATCATTCTTAATCATAGCCTCTGCTTCCGCTCCAACTGATTCCTTCCATTCTTTGTCTTGCATGGCTTCTTAATAGGATCTTGGTAACTGTCTCTCATCCAAACTGATCAGAAAGGCACTATGTTTTTCCGGGTAATGAGTAAGGGTGCAAAAAGCTTGAGCAGGATGCGCAACTGCTGGTGCATTGTAGTATACCCGGTTGTTGATCTAGTTGGATGGAGGGTTCCTCACCCTTGTACTCCTTCTCAAAGGTTGAACTTCTTCTGGTTGAGTCTCCTCGACCTCTTCTTTATTGATAATAATAAAGGAGAAAGGAGGATCAGACTTAGTTGAAAAGAAGATGTGCATTTGGAACAATCAAAAAGAAGTGGTCCGTAGAACTCATCCGTACAGCCAGGCCCACTTCAAGATCGACCAAGTCTTACCTTGCAAGGCAAGGAACCAAACTCGTGATACTAAACCTTTATTTAGGGACTCAGTTACAAAGTAACCAAGTGGAGAGAACCGTTGGGAGAAGGATCATGGGTCTGATCAAGCAGAGAGAGACGTTGGGCGATCTGTCACTTTCACCCGGCTGGACGAGCCAATTTGTCTTCTAGGGACTCCTTTTCTTTATTGTTTTAATTCAAATTGTCTGTCCCCTTTTTCCTATTTAAGTATGTATGCTGTAGACCTAAATTAAGTAAGCAGAATGGTTTCTGATTCTACTTCTTCTCTCTCGACACTAAACTACTAAACTCTCTCTCTCTCTTCTCTTTGGCGATTCAGCCTCTCTTCTTCACATGTTCTTCATACTTCTTCCTATTCTATCCGACTATTATCTATAAAACTTACATGGTATCAGAGCCTAAACGCTCCTAAACCTCTTCTCTACTTCCGCAGCATCTGTTTCCTCTTAGTTTTTCTTCTTTCCCAGCAAAACCTAGGCTATTATCCAACGGTTAATAGCTTGGTTCCTCTGTTTTCCTCTGTTTTCTCCTCTGTTCTTGTCGAACCTTCTCTGTTTTTACCTTACCTTCTCTCATTTTCTCTTGTTTCTCTGGGTATTCTCTTATCTCCCTTGAGGATACAAGGTGTTCTTGAGAGTACTTCTGTTCAAGTTCGAAAATCTTTCAGTTTTTCCAGAAATTTTCTTTTACCCAACGGTCCATAGCATCAAAGATGGAACAAACCAAGGCCGTTGCTATTCCAGTAACTCTAAAAGGGTTAAACTATCTCCTATGGTCAAGACTTGTGAAGACTGCACTCGGGGGTCGAGGGTTATGGAGCCATGTAACAGAAGGTCAAGCTCCAAAACTAGTAACACAAGGTGAAGATGGCCGAGAGATAGTGACAGTTGATGAAGGCAAATGGAGTCAAGAGGACTTCCTGGTCATGTCAGCCATTCAAAGCTCTCTTGAGCCAAGTATCCTAGAGGCTTACTCCTACTATGAAACCTCTAAGGAACTATGGGATACCTTGCAAAAGGTGTATGGAAATGTCTCTAACCTTAGTCGGGTCTTTGAAGGGAAGCGAGCCATCAACTCTCTCAAGCAAGAAGACATGGATTTCAACCAGTTCTTTGGGAAGTTCAGGTCACTATGGGCTGAGTTTGAGATGCTTATACCAAGCACAACTGATCCAGTTGTGTTGAATGAGAGGTGAGAACAAGACAAAGTATTTGGACTTCTCCTGACCTTTAACCCATGCTACAATGACTTGATTAAGCACATACTAAGAGCTGAGAAGCTTCCATCTCTTGATGAAGTAAGTGCCCAAATCCAGAGGGAACAAGGGTCAGTGGGTTTGTTTGAAGGCAAAGGAGAGCTCAACATTGCACACAAGGTGGAGGTTGCAGTAGCTAACAAAGGGTACTACAAGCAGGAGGATAAGAAGGTGTGGGTGTGTGATCATTGCAAGAAGAAGGGTCATATGAAGGATAAGTGCTGGATACTCCATCCTCACCTCAAACCGGCCAAGTTCAAAGAACCAAGAAGTCAGTACATGGATGCAAGAGCACACTTCTCAACCGACACACCAGAACCAACCACTCCATCTATGTGGTCAACAATGCGCTCTCAAGTGGGATCAAGTACAAGTGGTGATGCCAAAGCCATGGTAACAAATGCCCTTCCTGCCTTGAGAACAACTCAAGATGAGACTATCAAGAGGTCAGACCTTGATGCTCTCATCAAAGCTCTCAAGGAGAACTCTGGTATTGTCCTCGGAACCTCTATAAATGCCTTACATACTGATAATAATGTTGCTATGCCATTAGTGATAGATTCAGGAGCATCACACCATATGTTTAGTGGTGCTAGCTTGATGAGTAACATAAAACTGGCTTTACGAAATGTAATGGTTGCTAATGGTGAGAAAGTACCCATTAAGGGTATATGAAACCTGAAATTGTTTAACAAAGAGTCAAAGGCATTCTATATGCCTACTTTCACTTCAAATTTGGTATCTGTTAATAAGGCTACTGCTGATTTAAACTGCATTGTTGTCTTTAGTCCTAATGATGTTTACTTCCAGGATATTGAGACAAGTAGTTTACTTGGCAAAGGTGTGACCAAGGAGGGCTTGTACCTGCTGGAAGACACCAAATGTCTATCTGATTTATCTTATGCTTTTAGTTCATCTCCTTTTTTCCCTAAAAATGCAATGTGGCATGCTAGACTAGGACACCCTCACTCACGTGCACTGAGATTGATGTTTCCTAGTATCTCTTTTAAGAATGATAGTTGTGAACCTTGTATTCTTGGCAAACATTGCAAATCGGTTTTCCCTAAGTGTATGACTATGTATGAAAGTTGCTTTGATCTTATTCATTCTGATGTGTGGACTACACCCTGTCTATCTAGAGAAAACCATAAGTAGTTTGTAACTTTCAAAGATGAAAAATCCAAATACACTTGGTTAACCTTACTACAATCAAAGGATAGGGTGTTAGAAGCTTTTGTGACCTTTCAAAACTACATAACTAACCACTTTAATGTTAAGATCAAAATTTTTAGATCAGACAATGGGGGAGAATATACAAGCAATGCTTTCAAAGCTCATCTAAACAAGCATGGGATCATCCACCAAACTAGTTGCACATACACACCTCAGAAAAATGGGGTAGCAGAAAGGAAGAACCGACATCTCATGGAGGTGGCTAGGAGCATGATGTTTATCACCAATGTTCCCAAACGATTTTGGGTAGATGCTGTGATCACAGCTTGCTACCTGATCAATAGGATTCCTACCAAAATCCTCCACGATGTCTCTCCCTATGAGGTATTAAACAAATCTTATCCCTCCATTGATCATCTGCAGGTCTTTGGGTGTGTGTGTTTTGTGTTGATCCCAATGAACTAAGGAATAAGCTAAAAGCTAAAAGTGTCAAAGCTATCTTCATTGGGTACTCACCAAACCAGAAAGGCTACAAATGCTATGTTCCAGAGACTAGGAAGGTTATGGTGTCTAAAGATGTGAATTTCCTAGAGTCAAAGGGATTTTATGATGACAAGAGTTGGGATAACTTGAAGGGCTAACAATCTGAGGATAATCATGGAAAGTCTTGTCATTAGTCTCTTTAATGCATAGGAGGCGCCTGCTAGTACACCTCCACCAGTTACTGAGGACACTCATCCTAATCTTGAAGGGGGGAATGAACCAGAACCAGCACAGCAGGACTGTCAAGAAGGGTCAGATGTTCATGATCAGGAGAGTACACAAGAACCAGAACCTGCTCCAGTTCAAGATGAAGAAGAGCAGCAAGAAGGACAGAACCAAGGCCAAACACTAAGGAGTACAAGACTGAGGAAAGACCCATCTAACTGGGTAAACACAAGGGTGTATTACAATAGTCAGGCTGTTGCACATCCCACTTCAGTGAGTTCCTCCTTGGCTCAATTTCCAGAAGAGCATCAAGTGTTTATGGTTCAGCTAGATCAAGAAGACATTCTGAGGTCATATGAAGAAGCAATGAAAGACAAGGAATGGAGAGACTCAGTACGTGAAGAAATCAATGCAATGGTGGTCAATGATACTTGGTATGAATCTGAGTTACCAAAAGGAAAGAAAGCAGTCACTAGTAGATGGATATTCACCATCAAATACTTGAGCAATGGGAAGCCTGAAAGGAAGAAGTCAAGACTGGTAGCAAGGGGATACACTCAGACATATGGAGAAGACTACATAGACACATTTGCCCCAGTAGACAAACTACACACCATCCGGATTGTGTTATCCCTTGCAAATGGATGTGAGAATGCTTTTCTCCAAGGAGAACTGGAAGATGACGTCTACATGCGCCCTCTACCTGGTTTAGAACACCTTGTACAACCATGGAATGTTCTAAGGCTGAAAAAGGCCATCTATGGTCTAAAACAATCACCAAGGGCCTGGTACATCAAGCTGAGCACAACTCTGAATGGAAGAGGATTCACAAGATCTGAAGCTGATCACACCCTCTTTACTCTCTCCAGTCAGAAAGGTATAGGTTTCATCCTTGTGTATGTTGATGATATCATCATCACAGGGAGTGACAAAGAAGGTATACAATCAACTAAGGCATTTCTGAAATCAGTATTTGATATTAAAGATCTAGGTGAACTAAGTATTTTCAAGGAATAGAAGTATGCCGCTCTAAAGAGGGGCTCTTCTTATGCCAAAGAAAGTACACTCTTGACCTTTTGAAAGAAGCAGGAAAACTTGGAGATAAACCAGCAAAGACTCCACTTGAAGATGGTTACAAAGTCTTGCGAGAGGGGGAGTTTGAAGACAAACCTTATGAGGATCCAAAGCAATACAGGAGACTTGTTGGTAAGCTAATTTACTTAACTATAACCAGACCTGATATCTGCTTTGCTGTGAACCAGGTAAGCCAGTATACGCAAGTACCAAAGGTTCACCACTGGAACATGGTGATGAGGATCCTAAGATATTTGAGTGGTGCTCTTGGCCAAGGAGTTTGGATGGGGTGCAATGGCAGCTCTGAGATAGTAGGCTACTGTGATGCTGATTGGGCAGGTGATCGTGTAGATAGGAAGTCAACCACAGGCTATTGCACCTTTATTGGAGGCAATCTAGTAACCTGGAAAAGCAAGAACAGAAGGTGGTATCCTACTCAAGTGTTGAAGCTGAGTATAGGGCAATGAGGAAGCTCACTAGTGAACTTGTGTGGATCAAAGGACTACTCATGGATCTGGGGATAGAGACCAACACGCCAATTACCATGCACTGTGACAACCAAGCAGCAATTCATATAGCCTCCAACTCAGTCTTCCATGAAAGAACCAAGCACATAGAGGTGGATTGCCATAAGGTCAGACAAATGGTGGTTCAAGGAGTTATTCTTCCTTGTTACACAAGGAGTGAAGATCAACTGGCCGACATCTTCACTAAGGCAGCCAGTACCAAAGTTTGTGAGTCTATTCATTCAAAGCTTGGACTCATAGACATATCTTACTAATCCTCTTTCATGAAGGGTCCTACTCTTTTCTCTTGATATGGTTTCTATCCCAAGAGGTTTTTGCTATGTTAAGGTTTAATTGAGGGATGCTTCATGGTTCCAAGCTTGACCAGTTACTTTGGTCAAGCTTGAGGGGGAGTATTGAGAATAATAAAGGAGAAAGGAGGATCGGACTTAGTTGACAAGAAGATGTGCATTTGGAACAATCAAAAAGAAGTAGTTCGTACAACTCATCCGTACAGCCGGGCCCACTTCAAGATTGACCAAGTCTTACCTTGCAAGGCAAGGACCCAAACTCGTGAGACTAAACCTTTATTTAGGGACTCAATTACAAAGTAACCAAGTGGAGAGAACCGTTGGGAGAAGGATCACGGGTCTGATCAAGCAGAGAGAGACGTTGGGCGATCTGTCACTTTCACCCGGCTGGACGAGCCAGTTTGTCTTCTAGGGACTCCTTTTGTTTATTCTTTTAATTCAAATTGTCTGTCCCCTTTTGCCTATTTAAGTATGTATGCTGTAGACCTAAATCAAGTAAGCAGAATGGTTTCTGATTCTACTTCTTCTCTCTCGACACTATACTACTAAACTCTCTCTCTCTCTTCTCTTTGGCGATTCAGCCTCTGTTCTTCACATGTTCTTCATACTTCTTCCTATTCTATCCGACTATTATCTATAAAAATTACATTCTTCTTCCTGGTTCTGATTTCCAACTTCTTCATCATCTTGATCCACACCTTGATCATGTGTAGAACCTGATTCTTCATCATGATGTCCCTCCATATCAGGTTCATTCCCCCCCCCTCTTGGTCGAGGTGGGGTTCATGACCATTATCATTAGCAGTGGGAAGACCTCCTTGTTGTTGTCCTCCCCCACTCCTCCGATCCTTGGATAAGTTAATCCCAAGACTTTCCAATATAATCCTTAGGTTTGCTGCCTTATCAGAAGCCAAATCTTTAAGATCTCCTTGGTTCTTCTCCTCATAGAACCCTTTTTCTTATACAAACTTCACATCCCTTGACACCACCACTCTCCTAGTTGCCGGATCACAACACTTGTATCCCTTATGAGTTGGTGAGTACTCAATAAACATCCCTTTTGTGCTCTTGGCTTCTAACTTGTTTCTTAGCTCACCCGGTTTGTGAACAAAGCAGAGGCAACCAAAGACCCTGAGATGATCTAAGGTTGGCCATGTTTGTTCAAAACCTCAAAGGGTGACTTATCTTCAAGGACCTTGGTAGGGGTTCGGTTGATCAGGTAACAAGCAGTGGCCACATCATCACTCCAAAACCTCTATGGCACGTTAGCTTGGAACATCATGGACCTAGCAACTTCCATAAGGTGCTGGTTCTTCCTTTCCACAACTTTATTCTGTTGTGGAGTGTAAGGGCAGCTCGTTTGGTGAAGGATACCATGCTTGGATAGGTGTTGCTTGAAGGCTTGACTCGTGTATTCCCCACCATTATCTGATCTAAAAAATTTCAGCTTAGCATTGAAATGGTTAGTCACATAAGTTTGAAAGTTTCTAAATGCATCAAGCACCCTATCCTTAGATGGAATCAAGGTTATCCAGGTGTATTTAGACTTCTCATCTATGAATGTGAAAAAATACTTATGGTTCTCCCTAGACAAGCAAGGTGCAGTCCAAACATCCGAGTGTATTAAATCAAAGAAGTGATCATAGATAGTAGACGACTTTTGAAACACAGTTTTACAATGCTTGCTTAAGATACAAGCTTCACAATCATTATTCTCAAACACAAAAACTGGAACCACTAAGCTTAAACAGAAGTAAAAGAACAACTATGATTAGGTAAAGAAGCAAGCCCCTCAAGGATGTAAAGGTCTCCTTTTGTTACTCCTTTCCCAATCAAACGACTGCTCTCAATATCCTGAAACTTCACATCATTAGGGCTAAAGATCACATTGCATTGCAAGTCATTAGTACATTTCTTCACGGATAACAAATTTGATGTAAACTCAGGCATATAGAATCATCCAGATTCTTTATCAAACAGTTTAAGCTTGCCTACACCTCTTATTGGAATCCTATCACCATTAGCAATCATAACATGTCCATGCGCAGGTTCTATATCTCTAATCAGACTAGTGTCACTAATCATATGATGAGATGAACCTGAATCAACTATCAAAGGATTAGACATGCTACAAGCACTATGGGATAAACCAGCAATCCTAGAGTTGGTATAAGCATCAGTTTGATCATGAGAACTAGCAATCTTAGATTCACCAAAAGAATACCCCCCGAGGTTACCAAAAGTGTTACCATTGTCTTTGAGCATCTTGATGAGGGCATCCATTTCTAACCGGCGGATGAACTCATGCTCATTTGGACGGGTGGTTTGAGTTGTGTATGTAACCAGGGCTTTGTTCTCACCACTTTCAGCCTCCTGTGCTCGGTTGGATGGCCCAAATCCTCTTACTCCATGCTGATCACCCTTACATAGCTCAAATTCTCCCTTGCCTCCCTGTTGAGATTTTGAGAGACTAAGAGTAGATTAACCGAGAGTAACCGAGAGTAAGAGAGAAAGAGAGAAAGATTGAGAGATTAGATGAGAGTTTACTCGATGTTCATGATGAACTCGAGAGAGAGAAGAGAGAACCACAAGAGAAAGAAATGATTTGCTTGATTGATTATTCAGAGAGGAGTTACAAATATATAGGCGGAGCTTTAGGGTTACAACGGATACATAAAGTAAAGGCAAAGGAGTGAGACATGTGGCCGGTCAAGGGAAGAGGCGCGCCTGGTTTGAATGAGTGGCTGAGGGTGCGAGATGCTTTTGGCATCTTGACCAGATGCCTTCTCCTTTCCAGCCTTGGACAGGCTGTCTTTGTCAAGATTGACCCCTTATCCGCGAGCCACTTCTTTACTGAGTTACCAACCAGTTAACCTTCTCCCTTTTCACCCACCAAGGTTATCTTCTTCCTCCTGCCTTGTGACTCAAGTTTCGGCCATGGATGTACGGACCATGAGTTGTACGGATCCGTACATTTTGACCCGGAATTTGCACAAGACCAAAATGTGATTTGGTCGAGTTTAAAGTCATTTGGGTCGAGTGGTCCGTACGGTCGGCCGTACAGTCCGTACGGTCCGTACCGTCCGTACACTTGACCCGGAATTTGCACATCCTTCCTTTGATCCCAAACTCCACTCTAAACCCTTTAAACCTCCTCTCTTTATTACCTCAGATCAACACTCCCCCTCAAGCTTGACCATATGGAACAAGTCAAGCTTGGAAGGCTATGAGATCCCCCTCATTAAAAACCTCACCAAAGAGAAAACCCTTGTGGGATAAAACCCTTTGATGAGGGAAAAAGAGTGGAGACCTCATAGCGAGGGGATTAGTTGTCTGGTGCAAGATCAATGAGTCCTAATCTGGTATGAATAGACTCAATGACCTTTTGTCTGGCTGCCTTAGTGAAGACATCCGCCAACTGATCCTCACTCCTTGTATAACACGGTAAGACCTCTCCAAGACCAATCATTTGTCTCACCTTGTGACAATCTACCTCAATGTGCTTGGTTCTCTCATGAAACACTGAGTTTGTTGCAATGTGGATAGCCGCCTGATTGTCACAATGCATAGTCATTGGTGTGGCTTGCTCAACTCCAAGATGCTTCAATATCCCTTTGATCCACACCAATTCATTTGCCAGCTTCAACATGGCCCTATACTCAGCTTCAGCACTTGAACACGAGACCACTTTCTGCTTCTTGCGTTTCCAAGTAACCAGGTTCCCTCCAATGAAGGTGCAATAGCCTGTAGTGGATTTTCTGTCAGCTCGGTCTCCTGCCCAATCAGCATCACAGTAACCCACCACCTCAGTGCTCTCATTGCATCCCATCCATATTCCTTGGCCAGAAGATCCATTTAGGTAACTGAGGATCCGGTCCACCATCCTCCAGTGATGTTCCCTTGGTTCTTGCATGTGTTGGCTCACCTGGTTCACAGCAAAACAGATATCAGGACGAGTAATAGTTAAGTAGATTAGCTTACCAACCATCCTCCTATAGAGTTTAGGGTCTTCAAGGTATTGGCTGTTCTCAATCTCCCCCTCACGTGGAACTTTATATCCATCTTCCAGTGGCATTTTGGCTGTCTTCCCACCTAGTTTACCTGCATCCTTCAAAAGATCAAGTGTATATTTCCTTTGGGACATGAATAAACCTTCCTTGGCTCTGCATATCTCAATACCAAGGAAGTATTTCATCTCCCCTAGGTCTTTAATCTCAAACACAGTTTTCAGATAATCTTTTGTATCTTGTATACCTTCTTTGTCACTTCCAGTTATGATGATATCATCAACATAAACTAGAAGGACAATAATACCTGAGCTTGTGGTGAGGGTGAAGAGAGTGTGGTCTAACTCAGATTTCCTGAAGCCACGCCCATTCAGAGTAGTGCTCAGTTTGTTGTACCACGCTCTAGGCGACTGCTTTAGACCATAGATTGCTTTCTTTAACCTCAGCACATTTCCTGGTTTCACAAGACTCTCAAGACCTGGTGGAGGCTTCATGTAGACTTCATCTTCAAGTTCTCCTTGAAGAAAGGCATTCTTGACATCCATTTGCCAAAGATCCCATTTCAGATTGGTTGCCACTGATAGAACAATCCGAATGGTATGGAGTTTAGCAACTGGTGCAAAGGTGTCAAGATAGTCTTCTCCATATGTTTGAGTGAAGCCTCTAGCCACCAGTCTAGTCTTCCTCCTTTCTATCTTCCCATTTGGCAGGAACTTGATGGTGAATATCCACATACTGGTTACTGCCTTCTTCCCCTTAGGCAGCTCACTTTCATACCATGTCTCATTCTTGATCATAGCATTAGCTTCATCAGCAACAGAGGCTCGCCATCTTTCATCCTTCATAGCTTCCTCATATGACCGAGGAACTTGGCTTTCATCCAGACTTGATATGAATGCCCAATGTTCTTCTGGAAGCTTGGCAAAAGAACATACCACCTGACTTGGATGAGCTACTGCTTGGGCATTATAGTACACTCGAGTGTTTACCCAGTTTGATGGGTCTCTTCTTATCCTCATACTCCTTCTTAGTGGAGGTGCTTCCGCTTCTTCCACTGGTTCCTCATGACCTTCTTGCTCAGGTTCAGGTCCATTGTTTTCTTCATTTCCTTCTTCACTTGCTACCTCACCTTGATCATGATCTCCTGAGTGATCCCCATCTTGACTTCCATCCTCAGGTTCATTTCCCCCTTCATGATCATGGTGAGTTTGATCTTCAGCTTCATTAGGTTCTTCTTGTCTTCTTTGATCCTGGGTTGTATTGATCCCAAGACCTTCCAGAATGCTCCGGAGACTAGCAGCCTTATCAGAAGCTTGGGATAGATCCTTCAAATCGTCCCAACTCTTTTCTTCATAGTACCCTCTTGACTCCACAAACTTTACATCTCTGGACACCAGAACTCTCCTCGTCTTTGGATCAAAACATTTGTACCCCTTCTGAGTTGTTGAATACCCCAAGAACATGGCTTTTGTACTCTTTGGTTCCAGCTTGTTCCTCATCTCCCCGGGAACCAGAACAAAGAAAAGACACCCGAACACCCTTAGATGACTTAAGACTGGCTTCTCGTTATTTAGAACTTCAAATGGAGCTTTGTCATCCAGAACTCTGGTGGGTGTCCTGTTGATCAGATAGCAGGCAGTCATCACAGCATCACTCCAAAACCTTTTGGGAACGTTTGACTGGAACATGATTGACCTAGCCACCTCCATAAGATGCATGTTCTTCCTTTCAGCAACTCCATTTTGCTGGGGTGTGTAAGGACAGCTGGTTTGATGAAGGATCCCATGTTGAGCTAGATGTTGCTTGAATGCAGAGCTCGTATATTCCCCACCATTATCTGACCTGAAAATCTTAATCTTGGCATGATAATGGTTAATCACATACGTCTGAAAGTTTCTAAATGCATCAAGAACTCTATCCTTAGTTTGAATAAGTGTTATCCAGGTGTATTTTGATTTTTCATCAATGAAGGTTACAAAATATCTATAATTATCTCTAGATAAACAAGGAGCAGTCCAAACATCTGAATGCACAAGATCAAAACACTTTTCATAAAGAGTATTAGACTTTGGAAAAACTGCCTTACAATGTTTACCCAAGATACATGCTTCACATTCATTATTCTTATACATGACACCTGGTAACATTAAACTTAGGGCTCTAACATGTGGGTGACCTACTCTAGCATGCCACAATGCATCATTATTCAACACAGAAGTAGAACTAAACGAGTATTTAAAATCAGAACGAGGGGCAGTGTCTTCAAGCATGTAAAGATCTCCTTTGGTTACTCCCTTTCCGATCAACTTATGGCTCTCAATATCCTGAAACTTCACATCATTAGGACTGAATATGACATTACAATGCAAATCAGTGGTGCATCTCTTAACAGATAACAAATTAGAAGTGAACTCAGGCATATAAAACGCTTTAGACTCCTTATCAAATAGATTCAACTTGCCAATTCCTCTTATTGCTATCCTATCACCATTAGCAATCATTACATGACCATGAGCCGGTTCTATGTCTTTTATCAGTTTATCATCACTAATCATATGGTGAGAGGCTCCTGAATCAACTACAAGCGGTTTACCAGTGCTATAAGCATGATAGGAACTAGGCGAGTTTTGTTCTAAATGATCAATGTCTTTAAGCAGTCTAGATGCATACTTATGAGAGTCATGTTCATCTTTCAAGTGATCAGGGATACTAGACAACCTATAAGCAGCATAGGAATACCCTAGAGGGTTACCGGATACATTACCATTCTCCTTGAGAGCTTTGATGAGGGCATCAATGTCTGACCTCCTGATCAGCTCATGATCCATGCTCTTCAAGGGAGTGTGTTGAGAAGTCAAGGCCTTTCCTTCACCTTCACGAGTGGTTGAACCTGCTCCAGCTGAACCACCAGCTTCACTTGCCTCAGTTGAAAGGTGGGCTCTTGCATCACGTTCCTTCATGAACTTTGCTGGTTTGAGATGGGGGTGGAGTATCCAGCACTGGCTCCTCTTATGACCCGGCTTCTTGCAGTGATCACAGTTGCCTCCAAACCTCCTATCTTCACCTCCTCTTCTTTCATCAGGCCTGAACATGACTCTGTTAGCCTGAACAGCCTCGGCTTTATTGGCCAGGGAAAGCTCCCCCTTTCCACCAAACAACCCCAAGGACCCTTCCTCCTTCTGGATCTGAGCACACACTTCCTCCAAAGTTGGAAGCTTTGGTGACCTGAGTATGTGCTTAATCAGAGTCAACATCAACCCAAACACCTGATCTTGTTCACGCCTCTCCATGAGAGTATCTTGATCTGTTGTGTTGGGTCTAAGCATCTCTAGTTCAGACCACAGTGCCCTGAACTTACCCAAGTGTTTGGTAAACTCCACATCTTCTTGAGCAAGAGTGTTTATGGCTCTCTTGAGCTCAAACACTCGGCTCAGATTAGAAGTGTTACCATAGATCTTCTGGAGCGTCTCCCACAGGTCCTTTGGAGTCTCGCAGTAGCTGTAAGCTTCTAGGATAGGTGGATCTAGAGAACCTTGAATCATGGTTTGAACCATCATGTCATCTTGGATCCACTTCTGTTGAGCAGCTAAAGCAGCCTCCTTTGCACCTTCTTCTTCACTAGCAACTGATTTTGGAGCTTCATCAGTGATATGACTCCACAAACCCTTGCTCCCAACCGCAGTCTTCACAAGCCGAGACCACAACAGGTAGTTTCCACCACCTTTAAGAGTAATCGGAACCGATAACATCACTTTGCTTCCTTCCATCTTCTACACGAACCTCAAGAACCCAGAAAGCTTGAACCTTTGAACTCGAGATGAAGCTGAAGATAGTAGATCTAAACACCCGGATGTAAAGAACCTGGCTCTGATACCATGAGATTTTGAGAGACTAAGAGTAGATTAACCGAGAGTAAGAGAGAAAGAGAGAAAGATTGAGAGATTAGATGAGAGTTTACTCGATGTTCATGATGAACTCGAGAGAGAGAAGAGAGAACCACAAGAGAAAGAAATGATTTGCTTGATTGATTATTCAGAGAGGAGTTACAAATATATAGGCGGAGCTTTAGGGTTACAACGGATACATAAAGTAAAGGCAAAGGAGTGAGAGACGTGGCCGGTCAAGGGAAGAGGCGCGCCTGGTTTGAATGAGTGGCTGAGGGTGCGAGATGCTTTTGGCATCTTGACCAGATGCCTTCTCCTTTCCAGCCTTGGACAGGCTGTCTTGGTCAAGCTTGACCCCTTATCCGCGAGCCACTTCTTTACTGAGTTACCAACCAGTTAACCTTCTCCCTTTTCACCCACCAAGGTTATCTTCTTCCTCCTGCCTTGTGACTCAAGTTTCGGCCATGGAAGTACGGACCATGAGTTGTACGGATCCGTACATTTTGACCCGGAATTTGCACAAGACCAAAATGTGATTTGGTCGAGTTTAAAGTCATTTGGGTCGAGTGGTCCGTACGGTCGGCCGTACAGTCCGTACGGTCCGTACCGTCCGTACACTTGACCCGGAATTTGCACATCCTTCCTTTGATCCCAAACTCCACTCTAAACCCTTTAAACCTCCTCTCTTTATTACCTCAGATCAACACCTGTCCTTCATGAATTTGGTTGGCTTCAGGTGAGGATGAAGGATCCAGCATTGGTGCTTCTTGTGGCCTTGTTTCTTGCAATGGTCATAGTTGCCGTTGAACCTCCTTTCTTCAAACCGGTTTACCTTGTTGGCTTGAGGCACCTCAGCTTGGTTAGCTAAGGTAAGCTCCCCCTTTCCTCCAAACAACCCCAACAATCCTTGCTCCTTCTCGATTTGTGCGCAGACTTCTTCTAAGGTAGGTCGCTTCTCAGCTCGCAAGATGTATTTCACCAGATCATTGTAGCTGGAGTTGAGAGTGAGAAGCAAGCCAAAGACTTTATCTTGCTCCCTCCTCTCATTAAGCTCAGCTGGATTTGTTGTACTTGTTAAACCGGAAGTGATAATCTGATCACTAAAGGTTATGTGCAAAGTTAGGGCCAAACCACTTAGAAGTTCTGTCAAGAACTAAGGAGGGTCCAGAAGGCAATGCTGAGCTAGAAAGAGGTCCAGGAAGGGTTTACAATGAAGGAAGAAGGCTTGGGTGAAGTTTGGAGTCATTTGGCTAATGTGCAAAGTTAGGGCGGTCCGTACTGTACGGCCGTACGGACTGTACGGCCTGTACGGACCAGGGCGACCCGAAAACTTTATATTCGACCAAATGGGGAAGTTTTGGGTTTGTGCAAAAATAGGGCGAAAAGTGTACGGACCAAACCCTAATCCGTACACTCCCATGGTGAAGCTTGGTGCACAAGGCAAGATGAACCCTAGAAAGAAGAAAGAAAGAAGAAAGGAAGAAGAAGGTATCTGGATGGCATCTTTAGGGGATCAGGCAAGATACCCTTGCTACTTAACGTTTGGAAAGGAAGAGCTGAATGTGGACTAGTCTCTGGACAGATACATGAGGCGTGTTGGTGCATTCTCAGCCATACTCTCCATCCTTTAGCCAGAAAGTGACAGCCTGGTCTAAGCGTGTGAGCATTCCTGTCCAAGGAATTCAAATTAGGCGCCTATCTTTTGTTGACTCCACATGCTTGTTGATTTCTCTTGTAAACCCTATGTATCCTCTCTTCTCTATTTAAAGAGAGCATTGTCGAGTGTAAATGATAAGCAGAACAAGGGGTTCTCCCCTTTCTCTTCACAAATCTCTTAGTCTCTCTCTAATCTCTCTCTAGTCTCCCTAAACTCTATACTCTCTCGTTTACTCTCTCTCTCTCATCAGTCTCACTCTCATCCGACCTTGTAAAGCTCTCATCTTCCCCATTGGGGTTCCTCTCACTTACACAACCAGATTTTATTAAATCTTTCATGGTATCAGAGCCAGGTTCATCAAGAACCTGAGCTAAAGCTTCCGCAAACCTCACACTCTCTCTCATCTCAAAACCAAACCTTGAAGACACATCCATCCAAGATCTGTTTCTGGAAGAAGAAGAAGCTTGAATCCGTGGAGTGTTCTCCTTGTCTCTCAGCCGTTACTGTCTATACCAGATGAAGGAGACTCGTTGAAAGCAAAGGTGGATGGAGTGGCGTCATGAACCTTACCCAGATCCATCTTGTTCAAGAGTCATGTTCATCCGGGTTCCAAAGAAGATCATCCAGAAGGGCGAGCTGATAATATGAAGAAAGGAGGGGCCTTTTGAGATGGAGATACAAGAAGGTGGTCCTAGACTGAAGGAGAAGGAGGTGGGTGACGATCCAGACTCTCAGATCCAACAAAGTCCAGACCTTTAAGCCATTGGAGGTTCAAGGAATCAATCCGGTTCCTTGGTTGTAAGTTATTACTGTCCCTTCTTGATATTGAGTGTGATAATGACTGGTTGTGTGTTGTGTTGAGTTGAATAACCTGAGAATATGTCCAGGATGCTTAAAGAGACTTGCTTGGTGTTTGAGAATATGCTTAACCTGATTCTAGTGAAGCTTGTTAGGGAATTAGTAGTATGTCTAAACCTGCTTGCTGTCATGAAATGAAATCGCCTAAGGTTGTTGCATAGAGACTGATGTTGTGTGATGATAATGATGCTAAATCCCAGCTCTAAATGAATGTGTATTTGATTGTCTAAACCGGTTGCATTCATGAGTTAGAGACTGATTAAGGTTATTGCATATTATCATCCTTGTTGCTGCCTTAAATTGATGCATCTAGATTCATGTCAGTTGCAGATTAAGGAGCTTGAAAAATGCTTAAGTAGCTTGTCTTGAATCTGAAATGATCTTGCTTGTGCTTAGAGAGGTTGCTTGCAAAGATTAGAACTTGATAATGTCTAGTTTAATCTGTTGTAGAGCTTGTGACATTGGTGATCAAACTTGATGATTAGTCAAGGTTTGATCCCAATGCTTGTGTCTTATCTTGTTTGGAGTTTAAGTGATGTTTCAGGAGGTGTTCCAGTCCATCACCAATCCGGGTTCAAGAGGAAGGCAGTGCCCATTGTTAAAGCAATGGAGAGTGGTCGCTGGTGTGTGTGAGTGGACACACAAGGCGAGGTCATCACCTAAGTCTTGAGGAGACTGGTGACCTTAAGGCACTGGTACTGAAAGGAAAGGGTTGATCAGTGGTTGTATGTGCAGTCCTTAGGATGTTGCACTCCTGATCTTAAAGCTCTATACTGCTCACTGCAAGCTTGGACCTAGACTCACTCCAAGCTTGAGGAGGGGAGTTAAGTGAGCTACCTGAATATCCTAAGTACAGTGACCTGTTTCCTCCTCACCATTGCAAGCAAACTGAAGAAGGAGCCAACCGGGTCTAGGCAGTGGCATGCTTAGTCAAGAGACTGTTCAGAGCAGTCTTGGCTGTGTATGAAGAAGGCTACTCTATCAATGCGGCTTCTAGAGTGAGGTGGTTGAAGAGATAGCTGATGGATCAACCAGCAATCCATCAAGTTGGCGAGTGATGAAGGAAGGTTGCAATGGTTTGTTCATGCCGGATCATGAAGCTTCAAACCGTCCAAGCTTGTTCCTTTAAAGAGGTCTCAATCTTGAGGGGGAGTGTTGAAGAGCTTCAGTGATCCGAGAGGAGTTCATCAAGTGAGGGATTCAAGTGGCGTGTGAAGAGCAGCCACTCCTCACCATATAGAAAAGGGAGTAAACCTGAACTTATCTTTATATATATTCATGTTAGGTTTAACTCTTGAGGACTGATACACTTGTGGAATGATGTATCAGGTACTGGTTAATCTATCAAGGATGATCTGGTGTGTCCGAGCACTTGAACCTATCAGGAGGATAGGTGAAAGGGGGAGAGACCAAGATCAGGCCGAGTTGAAGAGTACCAAGGCTTGAGCCTCACTGAAGATGATCAAGGTCGTTTCCTAGCTTCTCTAAGATGGCTGTGAAGTCAGTTGAGAGGGGGAGACCCAAACCGGGTCTATGTAGAGGTCAAGAGAAGGTTCATAAGTGCACAAGAGATGTAGATCATTGCTGCACCTGTTAGGCCATGATCCAGAGTTCTTTGTGTCCACCACACTGGTCTAGACACAAAGAACTCAATGGCCAATCCCTAGGCCTTGAAGGAGCTTACTCTTTTCCTTATGAGGGTTTTATCCCTAAGGAGGGTTTTCACTCATAAGGTTTTTAATGAGGAGTGACTTCAGGGTTCCAAGCTTGACTCAGGATCTATAGAGTCAAGCTTGAGGGGGAGTGTTAAACCTGAAGTGATAATCTGATCAGTAAAGGTTATGTGCAAAGTTAGGGCCAAACCACTTAGAAGTTCTGTCAAGAACTAAGGAGGGTCCAGAAGGCAATGCTGAGCTAGAAAGAGGTCCAGGAAGGGTTTACAATGAAGGAAGAAGGCTTGGGTGAAGTTTGGAGTCATTTGGCTAATGTGCAAAGTTAGGGCGGTCCGTACTGTACGGCCGTACGGACTGTACGGCCTGTACGGACCAGGGCGACCCGAAAACTTTTTATTCTACCAAATGGGGAAGTTTTGGGTTTGTGCAAAAATAGGGCGAAAAGTGTACGGACCAAACCCTAATCCGTACACTCCCATGGTGAAGCTTGGTGCACAAGGCAAGATGAACCCTAGAAAGAAGAAAGAAAGAAGAAAGGAAGAAGAAGGTATCTGGATGGCATCTTTAGGGGATCAGGCGAGATACCCTTGCTACTTACCGTTTGGAAAGGAAGAGCTGAATGTGGACTAGTCTCTGGACAGATACATGAGGCGTGTTGGTGCATTCTCAGCCATACTCTCCTTCCTTTAGCCAGCAAGTGACAGCCTGGTCTAAGCGTGTGAGCATTCCTGTCCAAGGAATTCAAATTAGGCGCCTATCTTTTGTTGACTCCACATGCTTGTTGATTTCTCTTGTAAACCCTATGTATCCTGTCTTCTCTATTTAAAGAGAGCATTGTCGAGTGTAAATGATAAGCAGAACAAGGGGTTCTCCCCTTTCTCTTCACAAATATCTTAGTCTCTCTCTAATCTCTCTCTAGTCTCCCTAAACTCTATACTCTCTCGTTTACTCTCTCTCTCATCAGTCTCACTCTCATCCGACCTTGTAAAGCTCTCATCTTCCCCATTGGGGTTCCTCTCACTTACACAACCAGAGTTTATTAAATCTTTCAGTACTCGGCCTCAACATCTCTAGCTCAGACCACAAAGCTCTAAACTTTCCAAGATGCTTTGTGAACTCCATGTCTTCTTGAGCTAGGCTGTTCATGGCTCGTTTGATCTCAAAAACTCGGGTGAGGTTTGAGATGTTCCCATACACCTTCTGAAGGGTGTCCCACAGGTCCTTTGCCTTCTCACAGTTGCTATACGCCTCTAAGATCGACAGATCTAGAGAGCTTTGAAGGATGGACATCACCAGGTTATCTTCTTGGATTGACTTCACTTCATCACACACGACAACCTCCTTGTCGCCTTCATGAGTAATGAGTTTGGGAGCCTCACCCTTAAGGATATGGTTCCAACAAACCCTTACTCCCCACTGCTGTCTTCACCACACGAGACCATAGGAGATAGTTTCCCGCCTTTAGTATCACCGGTATCACTGTCATTTTGGTACCCTCCATCTTGAATCTTCACGGAAAGGAAAAAGGTGTTCTTGAGTGTTCTTCGTGAGAGATGAAATCAAAACCCAGATTCAAGAGAACCTGGCTCTGATACCATGAAAGACTGAGTAGAATCTGAGTATAAACGGATAGAAGAGTGTTTACGAGAGACTAGAAGAGATTTGGAGACTAAAAGGTTAAGACTTTACTAAGAAATCATTTCGAGATGAAGAACATGAAGAACACTTACAGAGAATAAGAGAAACTCGAAATGCATGCTTGATTGATTAATGAGAAGGATTACAGAATATATAGACAAGGATAAACAAACTTAACGGATACAAAGGGATAAGGTTTCAACTCGAGCATGTGAAGTCAAGGTCTTGAGCACGCCTGATTTGAAATAAGCGGACCAGAGGCCTTACACGCTTGATCCCAATGGCATCTTGACCAGATGCTCTTGGCCAGCCTGTCCATGCGCGGAGTGAACCGTATCCATAGGATTCAATGCATGTAGACACACGGAAGGAAGAAGGAAGGATCCTTATCCGCACATGATAACTCTCTCTGATTTACCCGGAATGACGGTGCTCGACCCAAAGTAAATTTGGTCGACATAAGCGCTGTACGGACACCTTGTACGGCCTTGGACGGACTTGTACGGACAATCCCATTTCTCTTCCTCTTCATTCCCTCAGTGTTTCCTCTCCTTTCTTTATAGATCATGATCATTTCTCTTATTTGGTTTAACGCCTAGGTCTTTCATAGGTAATTCTGTTGTGGTTTATTTTGATGATATCCTAGTCTATAGCAAAAGCTTTGAGGATCATTTAGGTCATCTTAGGGCTGTTCTTGATGTTTTGAGACATGAGAAGCTTTATGCTAACCTTAAGAAGTGTACCTTATGCACGCATAACTTGGTTTTTCTAGGATTTTTGGTAAGTGCAGATGGGGTTAAGGTGGACGAGCAGAAGATTAAGGCCATCAAAGACTGGCCAAGTCCAACCACTGTAGGAGAAGTAAGGAGCTTCCATGGACCTGCTTGATTTTATAAACGCTTTGTGAAGGATTTTAGCACCATAGCAGCCCCTCTGACTGAAGTTGTTGGATTCAAATGGGGAGAAGCACAAGAAACTGCCTTCCAAACACTTAAAGAGAAGCTTACTCAATCTCCTCTCCTTATACTTCCTGATTTCTCTAAAACATTTGAAATTGAATGTGATGCCTCAGGGATTGGTATTGGTGCTGTATTGATGCAGGATAGGAAACCTATAGCATACTTCAGTGAAAAACTTGGAGGCGCAACCCTCAATTATGCTACCTATGACAAGGAGTTGTATGCATTAGTCATAGTTTTACAAACATGGCAGCATTACCTATGGCCAAAATAGTTTGTGATCCACACGGATCATGAGTTTCTCAAGTATCGAAAAGGACAAAGCAAGCTCAACAAGAGACACGCAAGGTGGGTGGAGTTTATTGAGAGTTTCCGTTATGTCATCAAGTGTAAACAAGGTAAAGAAAACATAGTTGCTGATGCATTATCACGAAGGTATGTACCCTTGAACACTCTTGATGCCAGGCTATTAGGATTTGAACAACTCAAAGGTATGTATGAAACTGATAAAGATGTTGGGGATGCATACAAGTCATGTGAAAAATTTGTTGTTGGGCATTACTTTAGACAGGATGGATTCTTGTTCTATGATAATCGTTTGTGTGTACCTAACTGCTATTTGAAAGATTTGTTTGTCAGGGAATCCCATGGAGGAAGCCTCATGGGGCATTTTGGAATTGCCAAGACTCTTAAGGTTTTGTGGGATCAGTTCTTTTGGCCACACATGAAGAGAGATGTTGAACGAATCTGTGGAAGATGTGCAACGTGCAAACAAGCTAAATCTAAGGTCCAATCTCATGTTTGTACACTCCATTACCCATTCCTTATCATCCATGGAATGATATCTCTATGGACTTCATTGTAGGACTGCCTAGAACTAGAACTGGAAAGGATTCTATCTTTGTTGTGGTAGATAGGTTTTCAAAAATGGCACATTTCATTGCTTGCCATAAGACTGCTGATGCATTGCACGTAGCCAACTTGTTCTTTAAAGAGATTGTCCGTTTGCATGGCATGTCTAGAACTATAGTGTCAGATAGAGATGTTAAATTTCTAAGTTATTTCTGGAAGACCCTTTGGTTTAAGCTAGGCACTAAGTTGTTGTTTTATAATACTTGCCATCCACAAAGTGATGGACAAACTGAGGTAGTTAATAGGACACTAGGAACTCTCTTACGTGCATTCATCAAAAAGAACTTGAAATCATGGGAAGACTATTTGCCTCATTGTGAATTTGCATATAATCATGCTATGCATTCTGCTTTTAAATACTCACCATTTGAAATTCTGTATGGGTTCAATCCCACCTCTCCCTTGGATTTAATGCCTTTACCTGAGTCTGAAATAGTTAGTCTGGATGGCAAGAAGAAGGCTGAGATGGTACAACAGATTCATGAGCAAGCTAGACACAACATTGATGATAAAACAAAGCAGTATGTCAAACATGCCAACAAAATAAAAACGTGAGAAGGTGTTTGAAGTTGGTGACCAAGTGTGGGTACATCTAAGGAAAGAGAGATTTCAAAATGAAAGGAAATCTAAACTGATGCCGCGGGTCGATGGACCTTTTGTGGTCATAAAGAAGATCAGAAACAATGCCTACAAGCTGGACCTCCAAGGTAAGTATGATGTGAGTAATAACTTCAACGTTAAGGACTTGATCCCCTTTGTCGCAGATGAGCCATATTTGAGGACAAATCCTTTTCAAGAGGGAGGGGATGATGTGATCATGGACCAGCCAACTAATGGAGATGAGGATCTGATGGACAAACCAATTTATGAAGATGCCTTGTCCATTCCAGAAGGGCCTATGACTCGTTTGAGATTAAAGAAGCTCAAGGAAGGTATTGGAGGATTACTTAAGATGTCAATCATAAAAGAAGATTGTCTTGGCCGAAGCTTGATCAACCTAGACACCCTTACCACCATTCAAGCTACCCTTTTATCAAGCTGATCATCAACTAGTCAAGCAACCTAAGTGTGCTCTTTTTCCCTACCTTTGGTTTTTTCCCAATGGGTTTTCTAAAGTTAGGTTTTTAACGAGGCCTTAGTTTGCTTCACAAATCACCTAGTTGATGTATCTTAGTATATGCATGATATGTATGCATATTAGGACCGACCACATTTCTATCTTAGGTTAAGTTTTAGACTATGGTTTTTATTTCATTATCTTCTCGAAACCTAAAGGAGCCTGTTCCTTGGTTTCTATTTAAACTCTTGCAAACCTCATTCTAAGATACGCAGTCTTTTATTCTAAACCTTTTTTATTCTCTCTTCTCTCTGATCTTTGTCGAGTGTAAGAGCTTGCTGGTGAGTCATATCCGGCGACTAAGGGTTCTAGTTTGGTGTCATATCCGATTTAGTGCCTAGGAGTATCAAAGAGATCATCCACACCTCTTTGTGTCACCAATCGATCCACAAACCTTGGTAAACTTGAGTCTTTTGATTCGTTTACGCAAGGATCTATCCCAAACAATCCAGAGAAGCATCCTAGGAACGTGTTACTTCATCTCAATATAGACGACATGGACCTTCAGGATTGCCTCATCATTACCCCTCCTCAAGCTTGATCCAGAGAGTAAATGTGATGGACCAAGATTGGAAGTGAGCAATACAGAGTTTAAAACCATGAGCGCATCACCCCCACAGCTGCGCTTAAGTCAACCGATTCCTCCCTTGATCTATTCTCCACTGCCTTAAACCACCAGTCTTTATTGCTTGTCTCTTGAACCAGGAGCGCAACAACCAAACAGCCTGCGCTTAACTCAACTAGTTCTCCAAACAAGATATCTCTCCATGGTCAGCTCTGAACAACATGGGCAAAGCCTTCTTCTTTGTCTTGGTTTGATGATGGACAGAGGACAACACTTGTGTGCCTGAAACACCACTCAAACTCCAGCAAGAATTAGACCACACATTAGGATCAGAACTTGATAACTCACCAAGTCTGATCCATAATGATTAACAAGATGCAATGGACAAAATCTAAACAACTCATTCAGTTCAAATCCAAGCAAACCAATTCTCTAAATGCTCAAGCATGATAACTCATCAAATACAAGGCATCTAGGCACAATTTATCACACAATAGCTTAGACTAGAAAACTCATCTAATCAAGCTACACAACCATGAATGCAGCACATGACCAGGAAACTCTCCTGGACCTCTAGCAATGCAACAAGGCACACTATTGAGATGAAGAACCAAATAGAAGAGAAGAAGAAGCCAAAGAGAAGAGAACAAGAAGTGATCTTCTCGAGTATTTGAATCTTGTCTACACAACTAGACCAGAGATGACCTAGCTTGGTTTGCAAGGCAAGGAAGGTGAAACTTGGGAGCCAAACTCTTGCTAAGGAACCATAGACACGTTGGGGTTCAGTTTGACCAGAGGCAAGAGTTTGAATAAGTTTGAATGGGAAGATCACATGTTCTGCTTAAGGAGAGAGAGATGTTATGACCTGTCCTTTTCACCAGTTCCAGCAGAAATATATTTTAATCTTTTCCCTTTGTTTATTCTTTTCTTTATCTCTGGTTTTTCTCTATATATTGTGTACTGAACCAGAGAAATAAACTAAGGAGAATAAGTCTCCCATTCTGATTACACACACTCTCTCTCTCTCTCAAACTCGTCCATCATCTCTCTCTACTTGTTCTTCATCATTCTTCATTTGTTCTTCATCATTCTTCATCAAATACTTCATTATACACATCATAATCTCTTATTCTAACATGGTATCAGAGCTTTAAGCTCCTAAACTCTTTAAATTCCGCAAAATCCATTATGTTCTTCCATTTACTCTGTTTTCCAGTTACACTGTTTTCTAGATACTTTGTTTTCCAGTTACTCTGTTTTCTTGATACTCTGTTTTCTCTATTCTACTCTTGTCTGTTGAGATGAAGCAAGAATAAATAAGGAAATTGCCGAATTTCAAGTTAGCTTGGGAGGCAAGTATGTCCGTACAGCTTGACCTAAGAGTGGCGTGGAAGGCTGTTGAACTGAATAAAGGAATGAGGATACAAAGGTTAGAGAAGGCTTATAAGATCAGAATGAGAAGAAAGGAAGGTGTCTGTATAAGGCCGTACAGTTGGTCCGTACAAGGCCATACAGTTGGTCCGTACAAGGCCGAACAACACTTGGTCGATCAAAAGTGAAAAGGATCAACAAAAGGTGAAACCAGTTCACCCGGATAAGTTAACTTGATCATTTGCCTTTCTACTTTGCGTCTGGGATCAGATAACCGTGTGGATAAGGTTATCCCTTGCCTTGACAGACTGGCACACCTGGAAAGGAAGGAATCTAGTCAAGATGCCAAAGGATCAAGCATGTGAAGCTTCCTGTCCACAAGAATTCCAATGGGACGCTCTCCAAGCTTTCACTTCACATGACTAAGCTGAAATCTTATCCTATATCCGTTGTATACCTTCTCTATATATTTGTATCTCATCCTCATTAATCAATAAAAAAATCCGAGTCTCTCTCTCTCTATATATTCTCTATATTCTCTCTAAACTCTTAATCTCTTATCAAAATCATTTGATTCTTTTCTAAACTCGTGCCTATACACTCACTAAATCAAAAGTTAATATGGTATCAGAGCCAGCTTCCTCAAAGGGGTGAGTGTGTGTTTGCGAAATCTGGGTTCTTTGTTCTTGGTGTTCTTTGTGTTCTTGGTGTTTATGGGTTTCTGTTCTTCATTATCTCAGTTTTGGGTGAAAGGTTCTAATGGAAACCAGCGACCACATGATGTGATCATGGACCAGCTTACCAAAGAGGGTAAAGAGATCTTAGACGAGCCACCTAATGCTACCATATACCAGGAGCCTGGTGATGATGCTTTAACCATTCCAGAAGGTCCTATGACCCGTTCCAGAGCCAAGAAACTCAAAGAGACCATTGGAGGATTACTCACTTCATATCCACAATAAGAAGAAAGTCTTGGACATGGTTTGATGGTCCGAGATATCTTGATCACCATTCAAGTTATCTTTACATCAAGCTGAGCTAGTGTTTAGATAAGACGTTTGGTGTGTCCTATTTTCCTTGCTTTTGGTTTTGTCCCACGAGGTTTTCTGGAGGAAGGTCTTTAATGAGGCCATGACTTGTCTTACAAATCACCTAGGCCCTATCTCGGCCCAAGACTACTTGAAGACTATCTATTTTACCTTATGTTATTTTAAGACTATAGTTTTATGTTATACTTTCCGAAACCCTAGAGCATGTTCTTTGGTTTCTTTATTCAAGGATTTCCACAAAACCTTTAGAATTCAAGCAATCTAATATCAAAGTCTTTTGTTCTTCTTGACGGCTCTCTCTCTCTAGTTGTCGAGTGATCTTCTGGTGTGTAATATCCAGAGCCTTAAGGGTGTCTATCTCGGTGTGTCATATTCAAACTAGCCATCTAGGAGTATCAAGAGTTCTCTCATCCCTCTTGTGTCACCATTCAATCCACAGCCTTGAAGAACTTGAGTCCCTGATTCGTTCTTGCAAGGATCTATCCTCCCATCAACCAAAGAAGCATCCTAAGAGTGTGTCATGTGGTATCAGAGCTGCTTTGGTTATGGAAGTCTTGTTGCTCTTGAAATCTTTTTGATTCAGCCGCCATACTTCTTTATCAACTTGAAAAAAGTAAAACTCGGTTTGTCTTAGGGCTGCCCAAATTGCTTAGTGTTTTAGCCGGGATTTTTGTTACTTTTCTTTTTTTGGATGCAAGAGAAAGCCATAGTCTTTTTCGTTTAACCTAGCCGCATAAGTTATCCCTTGCCGAGCAAGTATTTTTTTGTGCTGGATTTTATTTGTTTGTTCTCGTAAATTACATTGAACTACTTACTTGTTCTTGTGTTTCATTGGTGTAGGCATCGATGGGAACCGAAACTGAAGAAGAAGCCGAGTTGGTCCAGAAGAACAAGTTACTCGTGGAAGCCATGACTGCTCAACTAAAACAATCCATGATAGCTACGATGACTGAGATGATGAAGATCAATCTCAATGAGCTCCGTAAAGAGTTCAGAGAGGAAGTAAGGTGAGCTACTGGTCAAGCCCACAGCCGTGAGACTAGAAGAGAAGAAGGACGTAATCAAACTCGACAAGAGCATGCTGGCTCTGAAGCAACTGATAATTATTATGAACACGTCTGTTCCTCATCAAGACAAAGCCAAAGGAGGCAGAGACATGGACAAGAAGGAAGGACAAACCAGAGAGATGAGCTTGCTGGTTTAAAGATCAAGATACCTCCCTTCCATGGGAAAGCTGATCCGGATGCCTATCTTGAATGGGAGAAGAAGATTGAGCTGGTCTTTCAGTGTAAGCAGTACACAAATCAAAGGAAGATCCAGATAGGTGCTACTGAGTTCTACGACTATGCTCTAAGCTGGTGGGATCAGTATGTTACTAACAGAAAAAAGAATGGTGAGGAACCAGTTGAAACATGGCCAGAGATGAAGTCTATCATGCGCAAGAGTTTGTCCCAAGTCATTATCATAGGGATCTTCATCATAGGCTCAGAAAACTCACTCAGGGTTCAAGATCAGTAGAAGTATAGTACCAGAAGTTGGAGTTACTCATGCTGAGGGCTAGTATATCAGAAGATAGAGAAGCCACAATGTCAAGGTTTCTGTGTTGTCTAGACCGTGAGATACAAGACAATGTAGAGATGCAGCATTATGTGGAGTTAGAAGAGATGTTACACAAGGCTATACTTGTGGAACAACAACTTAAGAGGAAGGGACATTCACAAACCAGCTTTTGATCCAACAGGTTACACAACCCTAAGGAAGATATGCCAACTTATCCTAAGGATTCTAGGCCATATCAGAAAGAAAACAAACCCTAGCCGAGGGAAGAAACCAAACCAAGTAGCATCCTTGACAAGGGCAAGGGAAAGGCAGAGGCTTCTAGTTCCAGAGCTCGGGATGTCAAATGTTTCAAGTGCCAAGGACGAGGTCACTATGCTAATGAGTATACCAACAAGATGATCATGATTAGTTTAGGATCTTCAAGGTATTGGTTGTTCTCAAACTCCCCCTCTCGTGGTACTTTGTACACATCCTCTAGTGGCATTTTGGCTGTCTTCCCACCAAGTTTACCTGCATCTTTCAAAAGATCAAGAGTGTATTTCCTTTGGGACATGAACAAGCCTTCCTTGGACCTACATATCTCTATCCCAAGGAAGCATTTCATCTCCCCTAAGTCTTTGATTTCAAACACAAATTTTAGATAGTCTTTAGTATCTTGTATACCTTGTTTGTCACTTCCGGTTATGATGATATCATCAACATAAACTAGAAGGACAATAATACCTGAGTTTGTGGTGGGAGTGAAGAGAGTGTGATCTAACTCAGACTTTCTGAAGCCTCGCCCATTCAAAGTAGTGCTTAGCTTGTTGTACCAAGCTCTAGGCGACTGATTTAGGCCATATATAGCTTTCTTCAACCTCAGCACATATCCTGGTTTCACAAGACACTCAAGACCTGGTGGTGGCTTCATGTAGACCTCATCTTCAAGTTCTCCTTGTAGAAACGCATTTTTTGACATCTATTTGCCAGAGATCCCATTTCAGATTGGTTGCCACTGATAAAACAATCTGAATGGTATGGAGTTTAGCAACTGGAGCAAAGGTGTCAAGATTGTCTTCTCCATATGTTTGAGTGAAGCCTCTAGCCACCAGTCTTGTCTTCCTTCTATCTATCTTCCCATTTGGAAGGAACTTAATGTTGAATATCCACATACTGGTCACTGCTTTCTTCCCTTTAGGGAGCTCACTTTCATACCATGTCTCATTCTTGATCATGGCATTAGCTTCATCAGCCACTGAGGCTCTCTATTTTTCATCCTTCATAGCTTCTTCAAGTGTCCGTGGCACTTGGCTTTCATCCAGACAAGTTATGAAGGCACAATGCTCTTTTGGGAACTTGGCAAACGAGCATACCACCTGACTTGGATGTGCTACTGCTTGGGCATTGTAGTACACCCGTGTGTTGACCCAATTGGATGGATCTCTTCTCACCCTCATACTCCTCCTTAGTGGTGTTTCTTCTTCCATTGGTGGTTCCTCATGACCTTCTTCCTCAGGTCCATTGTTGTTTTCTTCACTTCCCTCGTCACTTGCTGCCTCACCTTGATCATGATCTTCTGAGTGATCCTCATCTTGACCTTCGGCCTCAGGTCCGTTTCCCCCTTCATGATCATGGTGAGTTTGATCTTCAACTTCATGAGTGTTTGGCCCTTCTTGCCTCCTCAGATCCTGGGTTGTATTGATCCCAAGACCCTCAAGAATGATCCGGAGACTAGCTGCCTTATCAGAGGTGTGGGATATATCCTTTAAATCATCCCAACTTATCTCCTCATAGTACCCTCTTGACTCCACAAACTTCACATCCCTAGACACCAGAACTCACCTTGTCTTTGGATCAAAGCACTTGTACCCCTTATGTGTTGTAGAATATCCAATGAACATTGCCCTTGTGCTCTTTGGTTCCAGTTTGTTCCTCATCTCTCCGGGGACCAGAACAAAGCATAGACACCCAAACACCCTTAGATGACTTAATACCGGCTTCTCCTTGTTTAGAACTTCAAATGGTGCCTTGTCATCTAGAACTCTGGCAGGTGTTCTAATGATCAAATAGCAAGCAGTCATCACAGCATCGCTCCAAAACCTTTTGGGGACATTGTACTGGAACATGATCGACCGAGCCACCTCCATAAGATGCCTATTCTTCCTTTCAGCCACTCCATTTTTTTGCGGAGTGTAAGGGCAGCTTGTCTGGTGAAGGATCCCATGTTGAGCTAGATGTTGCATGAATGCCAGGCTTGTGTACTCACCAACATTATCAGACCTGAAAATCTTAATCTTGGCATGGTAAAGGTTAATCACATAAGCCTGAAAATTTCTAAATGCATCAACCACTCTATCCTCAGTTTGAATGAGAGTTATCCAGGTGTATTTCGATTTTTCATCAATGAATGTTACAAAGTACTTGTAGTTTTCCCTAGATAAACAAGGAGCAGTCCACACATCTGAATGCAAAAGATCAAAACACTTTTCATAAAGAGTAGTAGATTTTGGAAAAACTGCTTTACAATGTTTACCCAAGATACATGCTTCACATTCATTATTCTTATACATGACACCTGGTAACATTAAATTTAGAGCTCTAACATGAGGGTGACCTACTCTAGCATGCCACAATGCATCATTATTCAACACAGAAGTATAACTAAACGAGTATTTAAAATCAGAACTAGGGGCAGTGTCTTCAACCATGTAGAGATCTCCTTTAGTTACTCCCTTTCCGATCAACTTATGGCTCTCAATATCCTGAAACTTCACGTCATTAGGGCTGAATATAAATTACAATGCAAATCAGTGGTGCATCTTTTAACTGACAACATATTAGATGTGAATTCAGGCATATAAAAAGCTTTAGACTCCTTATCAAATAGGTTTAACTTGCAGATTCCTCTTATTGCTATTCTATCATCATTAGCAATCAGTACATGACCACGAGCAGGTTCTATGTCCTTTATTAACTTATCATCACTAATCATATGGTGAGAGGCTCCTGAATCAACAACAAGAGGTTTACTAGTGTTATAAGCATGATAGGACCTAGGCGATTTATGTTCCAAATGATCATGGTTCTTAAGCAACTTAGATGCAGCAATATGAGAGTCATTTCTAGTTTTCAAGTGATCAGGGATACTAGACAAGTTATAATCAGCATAGGAGTACCCTAAAGGGTTACCAGATACATTACCATTCTCCCTGAGAGCTTTGATAAGGGCATCAATATCTGACCTCCTGATCAGCTCATGATCCATGCTCTTCAAGGGAGTGTGTTGAATCACCAGCTTCACTTGCTTCGGTTGAAAGGTGGGCACTTGCATCACGATCCTTCATGAACTTTGCCGGCTTTAGATGGGGATGGAGAATCCAACACTGGCTCCTTTTATGACCCGGCTTGTTGCAGTGGTCACAGTTGCCTCCAAACCTCCTTTCCTCACCACCTCTTCTTTCATCAGGCCCGTACATAGCTTTGTTAGCTTGAACAGCCTCATCTTGGTTGGCCAGGGACAGCTCCCCCTTACCACCGAACAACCCCAAGGACCCTTCCTCCTTCTGGATATGAGCACATACTTCCTCCAAAGTTGGGAGCTTTGGGGACCTCAGTATGTGTTTGATTAGATTGTTGAAGGCATGATTCAGAGTCAACATTAACCCGAACACCTGATCTTGTTCACGCCTCTCCTTGAGTGTGTCTTGATCAGTTGTTTTGGGTCTAAGCATCTCCAGTTCGGACCAAAAGGCCATGAACATACCCAAGTGTTTGGTGAACTCAACATCATCTTGAACAAGAGTTTTTATGGCTCTTTTGAGCTCAAACACCTGGCTCAGATTAGAGGTGTTACCATAGATCTTATGGAGTGTCTCCCACATGTCCTTTGGTGTCTCGCAGTAGCTGTATGCCTCCAGTCTGGGTGGATCTAGACCCTTGGATCATAGTGAACACCATCATGTCGTCTTGAGTCCACTTTTGTTGATCAGCTACAACAAGCTCCCTTGTACCTTCTTCTTCAGTAGCAACTGGTTTTAGAGCTCCATCCGAGATGTGACTCCACAAACCTTGCTCCCAACCGCAGTCTTCACTAACCGAGACCACAACAGGTAGTTTCCACCACCTTTAAGAGTAACCGGAACGGTTAGTGTCATCTTGCTTCCTTCCATCTTCTAAATGATCTTCAAGAACCCAGAAAGTTTCAACCTTTGAACTCGAAATGAAGTTGAAGGATAACAGATCTAAACACCAGGATATGAGCAACCTGGCTCTTATACCATGAGATTTTGAGAGAATAAGAGTAGATGATGCTAAATTAAGAGAGAAAGAGAGGAAAGAGTGAGAGATCAGATAAGAGATTACTCGATGTTCATGATGAACACGAGAGAGAGAAGAGAGAAACTCGGAAAAGAGAAAGTGTATTGCTTGATTCATTAATCTGAGAGGAGTTTACACTTATATAGAAGCTCTACAATGGATACAAAGGGAATGGTAATAAGAGAAGAGACGTGGCTGGTCTAAGGAAAGTGGCGCGACTGGTTTGAAATTGTGGTTGTGGGAGCGAGATGCTTTTGGCATCTTGACAAGATACCTTCACCTTTCCAGATATGGACACTCTGTCTTAGTCAAGCTTATCTCCTTATCCGCGAGCCCCTTTCTTACCAAGTAACCATCGAGGTTAACCTTCTTCCTTTTACCCGACTAGTTTACCTTGCCTTCTCTCTGTCTTGATGCCCAAGTATCCGGCATGGATCTACGGACCTTGAGTTGTACGGACATGGCCCATCCGTACAACTTAACCCGAATTTTGCACAAGAGTCGAGTTTAAAGTGGTTTGGGTCGACTGGTCCATACAGTTGGCCGTACAGTCCGTACGGTCCTTATCGTCCGTACACTCTCCCTAACTTTGCACCAACCTCCCTTTGATCCCAAACTTCATTCTAAGCCTTTTAATCCTCCTCTCTTTATTTCCTCAAATCAACAAAGCTTACCCACTAGTCGTTTGTATTGCTTTGGATCATCAAATGGTGTTTCTTCATACTCCCCCTCACGCAAAATCTTATACCCATCTTCTAGTGGAGTCTTAGCTGGTTTCTCTCCAAACATACCTGCTCCATTCAAAAGGTCAAGTGTGTACTTTCTTTTGGACAAGAAGAGCCCCTCATTAGAGCGGCATACTTAAATTCCAAGGAAGTACTTTAGCTCACCTAAATCCTTGATTTCAAATACAGATTTTAGATAAGCTTTAGTGGTTTGTATACCTTCTTTGTCACTCCCTGTGATGATGATATCATCAACATACACAAGGATGACTACTATACCTTGTTGGCTGGTGAGATTGAATAGAGTATGGTCTGCCTCAGATCGTCTAAATCCTTTTCCATTCAGGGTGGTACTGAGTTTATAATACCAGGCTCTTCGTAATTGCTTTAACCCATAGATAACCTTCTTGAGTCTCAACACATTGCCTGGTTTCACTAGGTACTCTAGACCAGGAGGAGGTCTCATGTAGACTTCAACTTCTAGTTCCCCTTGAAGAAAGGCATTCTTCACATCCATTTGCCATAAGTCCCATTTCAAGTTGGTAGCAATAGAAATTATAATTCTGATGGTGTGAAGTTTTGCTACTGGTGCAAAGGTATCAAGGTAATCGCCTCCATACGTTTTGAGTGAATCCCCTTGCAACCAGCCTTGTTTTCTTGCTTTCTGGTTTACCAATGGCTAGATACTTGATGGTGAAGATCCATCTAGTTGTTACTGCCTTCTTTCCTTTTGGGATTTCAGCCTCATACCAAGCGTCGTTGTCTATCATGAAAGACTGAGTTGAATCTGAGTATAAACGGATAGAAGAGTGTTTACGAGAGACTAGAAGAGATTTGGAGACTAAAAGGTTAAGCCTTTACTAAGAAATCATTTCGAGATGAAGAATGTTAGACCCGATCCTGGTCCATTGAACCCCAACCAGATCCAAGTCTTAACCTAAATAATTCTAAGGTTGATTCCGGTTTTAAGTCAAATAATTTCTAGGTCCTTATAACAAAACTGAGGTTCATTCATTTCAGATTTAGAGTTAATATCAAATAAGGGGCAAACAGATTGTATAAATATAAATCAGAGTGATACAAAGTATTCATGTGATCCAAGTTGCACAATAGGCTATCATAAGTTCATAACTTAAACGTTTCTACCCCTTAACCCACACACACATCCATTTCGGCCTGAGTCCTCACGTTTCCTTGGCCTTGCCATGGTCTATGTCCTTACCTTAGAGGATCGATCCTTCTGGCCACGATCCTTCTCCTTCTCCTTACCACAATCCATTTGTCTGGTATCCATGTCTGCGCCTTGATCTTCATATAACTCACACGTTTGGAGAGATCACATGCCTTAAGACTCACACGGATCTAGCCTTCAAACTCGGTTCTTCTTTCTCTCTTTTCTCTCTGGATTTTGGCAGAGGTTTCCCTACTGTTTCTGACTGATTAATTTCGTACAGAGGGCCTTATATTTATAGGGAAATACGTGGGTAACTGTCTCTGGGCGAACAGGCATGAATTGGGGGCACAAAACTGCCCAAAACCGCCAAACTGCCCATTCCCACCCTTTCTGCCCAAAACTGCCTAACTGCACTCTTGGGCGTGTGGGCTGTCTGGAAATAGGCCCATATATCCTCCTGGATCCCTTGTCCAATTGTCAAGACCCACGGACCCTTTCTGGATCACGCAAGACCCAACCGGACCGATAACCGCCCATGACCCGTCCACATCGGCCCGGACCATAACACTTCACCGAGCTGAGATGAGCTGACCACTAGCTGCTCCAGCTGACTGAGCTAGTCCATCAGCTCCAGCTAGCTGACCTTCCTGGAGTGAGCTACTCCTGAGCTACTCCTAGCTGGTTGAGCTTCTTCCAGCTGGTATGAGCTTCATCCGTGCATCGTCCAGCTGCCTATACTCTTGTCCAGCTCCCCTAAGCTTCCCGGAGCTACCCAGAGCTCGGTCGAACTGACTCAAGCTGTCCTGAGCTGTTTTGAGCTCTCCCTTACACCTCCCAGCTGCGTTAAGCTCATTTCCATCCTTTCCTGGTTAAGTCTCAGCTTTCTGATGCACTTAACCTACTTCCCGGACAATGATACTTCATGGTTAGACCCTAACGCCTTGCTGGTACGTCTTCTTGTACCATTGTGCGTCCCAACGATCCTGTCTAGGATCAGGGACATGACAAGTCTTCCCCACTTAGAATGGATTCGTCCTCGAATCCTTGCTGCATGTTTTCTCCTGGAGAGAACTGATTATACCACTCTGGGTACTCATCCTTCATCCTCGCTTCTGTTTCCCAAGTAATGACGTCCTTGCCATTGTATTCCCACACGACCTTGACCATGGGTACTGTTTTCTTCCTTGTTGCCTTCTCTGCTCGATCTGTGATTCGAACCGGCCTTGTTTCTAAGGTAAGATTCTTACCAAGATCAGTAGGCATCGCTGGCAACACAATGGCTTGGTTGCCTAAACACTTCCTGAGTTGGGACACATGGAGCACATTGTGGAATGCATCCATTTCTGATGGCAAGTTCAACTAGTATGCCACTGCTCCAACTCTCTCAATGATCCGGAATGGACCTAAGTATCTAGGATCCAGTTTCCTTCGTCTAAGAACCCGGGTCCTGCCATTGAAGGTGATCATCTTGAGATAGACCCAATCACCAATCTCAAACTCAAGATGTTTCCTTCTCCGGTCTGCATAACTCCTCTGGCGGTCTTGCACCTCCTTCATTTTCTCTTGAACCAGCTTGATCTTCTGTGTGGTCTCCTCAACAATTTCAGGACCCAACATACTATGCTCCCCCACTTGGGTCCAGCATAGTGGTGTCCTAAAGGGCCTTCCATACAATGCCTCATACGGTGACATCCCAATACTGGTATGAAAGCTATTGTTGTAGGCAAATTCAACCAAAGGCAAACGTCTTTCCCAGGAACTCCCCCAGTCCAAGACACAAGCCCTTAGCATGTCTTCTAACATCTGGATTGTCCTCTCTGACTGCCCATCCGTCTGAGGGTGATAGGTTGTACTCATGTTTACCCTCGTCCCCAAAGCTTTTTGGAAAGCTTTCCAGAAGTACAAGGTAAACCTTGGGTCTCTGTCAGAGACAATACTGGCTGGTACTCCATGTAGGCGTACTATCTCGTCCAAATAGACCTTCACGATTTAATAAACTCCATCGCCCTTCTTGATTGCCAGGAAATGGGCTGACATGGTCAAACGATCGACCACTACCCATACTGCATCCTTCTTGTTCCTGGTTGTAGGGAAAACGGTGACAAAGTCCATGGTAATGTGATCCCACTTCCATTCTGGAATGGGTAGACTTTGTAGCAACCCAATGGGAACCTGATGTTCAGCTTTCATGAGCTGGCACGTGGGACACTTTGCCACCCACTCAGCTACATCAGTTTTCATACGAATCCAGTGGTAGTACCTCTTCAGGTCTCTATACATCTTGTTCAACCCTGGGTGAACAGGGAACTTAGACTTATGAGCCTGCCTCATAATCTCTTCCTTTAACTCCCTGTTTTTGGGAACATTGATCCTTCCATGGACCAAGATGGTGTTGAAATAAGTGAGTACATGAAGACATTAATACCAAGAAGAGATCAAGAGAAGAGAGGAAGAAGACTTGAAGAAGACTCAGGCAGTTTGAAATTCAAAACTAGATCTGCTGGAAAACAGCTGTCATGCACTTATGTTTTTCTCTCTCTCTCTCTCTTCTATCTGTCTTTAAAACTCTTGTAAAGCCACGAAAATGAGAATAAGAAACTGAGTATTCTCTCCATTCTCTCTATTCTCTTTATTCTCCCTATTCTCTGTTTTTTTTCTCTAAAGATTTCATGGTATCAGAGCCTGGTTACTGATAATCTGGGTGTGTGTTCTTCATTTAACAGTAAAGGTTGAAACTTTCTAGAGATTCAAGGAAAGTTTGAAGTTTGAAGCTTTCTTTCACTAGATCTAAAGTCTTTTCTGGTCGATTCATCTCAAAGTCTCAACCTTTCCTGGATTTGAAACTCGAGTGTTCTTCAGCTTCATAAAGACTCAAGCTTTTCCAGATCTGTTTTTTTTTCTTTTTCGAAAAATCTGGGTTCTTTCTTGAGTGTTCTTGGTGTTCTTGAGAGTTCTTGGTGTTCTTGAGTGCTTTTGGCGTTCTGGGTTTGGTCAAGTCTTTCTGATGAAGACAACCAGTCTCAACAGTGAAAGAAAGCAAAGATCTAGTTTTTCAGTGAAGACTGAAGAGGAAAATGGTGGAATCTGGTCCAGATGGGCAAAGGCAGCTTTGGGAAGCTGTATGCTGTGGAGAAGTCATGTAAAGGAGAAACCTTTAAGAGAAATGGCTACAGAAGAAGGTCAGGCGTGGAGTCTGAAGTATGAAGAAAGAGCTGTTCAAGAAATCAGTACAAGGGGTGAGATTGTAACAGCTTATGGGAGTAGATCCAATCTGAGAAAAAGAAAGGAAGAACTCCAGAAGATTGTTCAGCATACACATGAGATGTGTAAGAAGAACAAGAAACAAACTTTGATTTGGAATGGTGCAAGATGCAAGAAGGGAAGGCTGAGGAGACTTTCCATGACTTGGATCAGAAGGAAAAATACTCAAAGGAAGACTAGAAAGGCTGGTCAGTTAAAAGGAGATATGGAGGTCAAAATGGCCAAGAAAGCTGTGCAACAGATGATTAGAGGAGAGTGCTCTTACTCTGCCTACATGGGTAGCTCAGTGGAGAAGAAAGTGGATATGAGACATCAGGAGACAACAGGAGCTGATGGTTTCGTTACCAGGAAGGAATGGGAAGGATACATAAAGGAAATCCAAGCCTTGGTCACTGCCAAGAAGCGCAGCAGACAGTCCAATGCTAATGAAGAGATCACTAAGCCTATCATCATTGACTCTGGAGCAACGCATCACATGATCAGTGATAGGAGCTTGATGAGTGACATTAAAGCCACTACAGGAAGTGTTAAGATAGCCAATGGTGATCAGATTCCAATAGAGGGGATAGGAAACTTGAAACTGTTTGAGAAGGATTCAGCTGCTTTCTACCTGCCTAGGTTTACATCCAATTTGATATCTGTGAAGA
This sequence comes from Moricandia arvensis, assembly GCA_905132765.1. Taxonomy (NCBI): domain Eukaryota; kingdom Viridiplantae; phylum Streptophyta; class Magnoliopsida; order Brassicales; family Brassicaceae; genus Moricandia; species Moricandia arvensis. The sequence goes on from CAJHQP010001656.1 coordinate 107,243, forward strand.
GGGCAACAGTGGACCTTAATTGTCAAGTTGTCTTCAGGCCAAATGAGGTGGAGTTTCAAGACCTGGAGTCTGGACAAGTTATTGTAGAGGAGATGTCAAAAATGAGCTCTACCACTTCACACAACTAAGCTCTCTAAACCCTTTAACTCTGTTTGTTTAAGTAGTGC